>JABASP010000568.1:0-47874 GCA_019776565.1 Sminthurinus signatus
TATATAATATAATATTAAAAAGAAAAAAGAACAAAAGAATGAATAAACCAAGAAACTCTTTGTACAAAAATACACATCAACAAAAACAATAAAATAAAGAAGAGAGAGAGAGAGATAGAGAGAGAAAAAGACCCATGACCAAAGAAGACGAAGAAGAAAAAGAAGAAGAGGAAACATCACCATTTTTGAAAGACTATAGAATATTATTATTATTACAAGGAACATTGAACATCTAGGATAAAGGTGGAAATGTAGGGAAAAAAAACTATATACAAGGTATGTATTCAACATAATATTATCCATAGGGAGAAACTCTTGTTTTTGAGTCCACATGAAATTTGATTCCTTTTCCACAACCAAAAAAGAGAAGGAGAGAGAGAGAGAGAAAAGGAGAAGAGATGGAGAATCCAACAGAGAGTTGGAAATTAAAATACCAAGGGATATGTAGGATTTACTCTATACTCTAAGTGTACATGAAAATACAGCTGGAATATCTTTCCGTCTCTTTCTTTTTTCATTTACTCTTTCTATCTCATTTTCAAACTCTCTCAAAACTTACAATCTCTTACTTTTTTCGAAATCTCCCTGTCTGTACAAATAATTAGATGGATGGAAATTTAAGATCAAGTTGTATTTTAAACTGCCATTAGTTTGTTTTATTATTATTTTGGAATCTTTTGCACATTATCAAGTATTTTTAGTTTTAAAGGCTAAGTAAAAGAAATCTAGAGGATCAGCTCAGCTTATTTTTTATTTTGTAAAAATGAAAATTCTTTAGCCTCAATAAGTTTTTTAAGAAAAGACAAGTCTGAATTTTTGTGAACTTTCAATACAAAAACCTTTTCTTTTTTTGGATCTTGATTTGAATTATAAAAGTTTGAGAAAGAAACAACAAAGTCAAAGTCAATGATCAGAAGTCAGTGTATTAAAATAATAATACATCATACAAGTGAATACAAGAGTTGAGGAAAAAGAGGAATAAATTCAATAATAAATAAGACAAGGAACTTTTGATTTTTAATGCATTTTTTAATTACCCTGAGGTCGTTTTAAATTGGAATGAAAATGAAACACTAGAGTACTCTATTACAATATTATTATACACCTCTAATTTCTTGTTTGTATGAGGTGCGCGTTCACCACACCACACCATACAAAACAACACAACAGAACAGAACGCACTCACTTTTTACTATACACAAATCCAAAAGAAGATAGAATTGGTTGAGGAGGTTGTATAAAAAGAAGATGTGGTAGTAGCAGTAGTAGTTGTTTTGTAGTTGTAATAGTAGAAAAAAACAATTGGAATCACCACGTGAACAAAAACAAGAACGAGATAAGTGATAAAACTACTTTTCTCCAATTGACTATTTGCACGAACAAGTGAAATAATTGATGGGGTTGAAACTAATCGGATTCTTTAGTCAGTCTTCTACTTCTTCTCCTTTTTTCTTGTATATTGATATTGATACTGATATTGGTATAATATACATGTAAAGTTTTTTGGTCTGGTTTTGGTTTTGGGTGTAGGGAGATGAGAAAAGTCAAAGTCAAAAAACCAAAAAGTTGAAGTCGATTTTGAATTTGAATTCAATGTTCAGTGTTCACTGTTCAATGTTCAAAGGGATCGAGTCAGTGAGTGAGTGAGCGAGCAATGAATGTTGTTGTTGTCTATACTCATGTAGCGACTGCTCACGTTTGAGGATAATTTCAATTTCACAATTATTATTACTATTGCTGAAGTGTAGTTTTTTTCCTCTCTTCCCTATATCTTATTGTATGTTGTTGAATTTGAATGTGTGTCCGTGTAGATATGTGGAGAATGGTTGACACACCCGGAGGAGAGTTTGACAGCTATACAGTACAAGAAGACAGGCCGTCGGCAACTGATTCAGGGATTCACTCTAACCATCCTTCTTGTACTTGAAACTTGTACTCGTAGTTGTACTCGTACTACCTGTGTGTGTACATGGTGGAATACTTGAATGTGTAATGTATAATGTATAAATGTATAGACTTGTGTGATGTGCTTGCCTTTCCTTTGCTCTAAGCTTTGAGCTCTGAGCTTTGAGCTTTGAGTTCTGAGTTTTTAGTTTTGAGCCTGAGAGTACCTCAGAGTGAAGACGACCAACCATAAGTATAAAACCATAACGAGTATAGAGTATAGAGTATAGGTAAAGGAATAACCAAGTCCATATAATGTACGTATACTCATGGATGTATCCACATAGGAAGAAGAAGAAGAGCTCCAGGGGCAGTACCAAAACAGTTCTTCTGGGGGAAAACTCGATAGGGCGTGGGGTAACACGAGGTTACTGCAATGGTACTTTCGTACCCTTCTTCTTCCCTGCCTAGTCGTCTGCTGACCAAAACCAAAACCAAATCAAAAGTAAAACCAAACGATCCACGAAAGAAAAAGAGAAAGAAAGAAGGAACGAAAGAGAGAGAGAGAGATGAGAAAAAAAATACTCTTAACAGTTCCCCAGAGACCTTAACTTTTACAAACACTTTCGCGTATGAACACACGTAAAAGCAAGTGTACATGCTATACATATATAATGCGTAATGTATTACATATTACATACAACATACTATTGTAAATTGTAATACAAGATACAAAATACAAGGCAGCAGTAGCCAAAGCGCACACATGTGAGTACAGTGTACAATGTAGATGCACATGCATATTTTCCCTCTTGTCTCTTGTTCATGTTTGTAGTATATGTTCATGTACATAAATATTTACAGATACAAGATTCTCCTTTTGCCGTTTGCTTTGCCACCAAGAATCTAGAATCTAGAATGAGTTTTTAAAAAAATGACTACTAGATGTACTAATACAAATTGTACACATCATATTTAACAGAGAGAGAGTAGGGATGTCGTACACTTGTTCCAGGTTAAAGGTAACCTTCTTAATTCCTTCAACGTCCCTGCTACAACTTACAACCTACAAAATACAAACTACAACGACTACTTATTTTTGTTCTCGTTGTTAATATTCTATACTACACATTACACATTACACACATATCTACGCACGACCCTACACATTTTATATGATGCGTATAAAGCATAAATGTACACACACATATCTATGTTTGTGTATTTTTTTTTATATTTTACTACACCAGCAAACTTTAAAATAAAAACAACTCATGTACCTAAAAGTACATGTATGTTTTTATATGATATGATTCGATTCCTTTTCTTGTCGTGTTTTTTCTTTGATTCTTATCAGTACATGTTATATATAAAAGATACGAGCAATTTTTATTATAGAGGATTTAATCCTTAATAAGGGTTTGTAATAGAATTGTAGAACAAGTACTTGTGAGATTTGAGATTTGAGATGATTCAACATGAGAAAAGCACAAGGAAAAAATAGTGAAAAGAGGAGAGATTAGGTAAAGAGTAAAGAAATAAAGAAAGAAAGAAAGAAAGAAAGAGAGAGGATTCAAATTCAAATTTCAAATTTGAAGAGTGAAACAAGGGAGTTCAATTAGACTTTAATAGTGGGCATTAAGAGTTTCTTTAGGAGTTTCTTGTTTTTGAATGTGGAATAACCTATACACTTGTGCAGGTTGTACATTGTACATTGTACAAGTGCAGTTCTCTTTGGTTCTTTCTTATGATATTAGGATATTAGGTGGAATATAATTAAGAAATAAATTAAACTGTACTTACTTGTAAACTTTGTAATTTGTAATTGGACTATGCCTTAACCGAAACAAGAAAAGTGAAGGTGGGGATGATGTGTAGAAGACGAAGAAGACGAGAGGATGATGATGATGAGAAAAAGATGAAGAGGAAGAAACACAGTATGAGATTAAGATGGGGATGATGATGATGATGAAACGGTTCCAGATATTCTCCGTTCCTTTCCTTCTTTCTTCTTTCCAAGTTGAAGTGAATATATTATATATTAAAAGATGAAAAGATGAGTTGTAGGCAGATGAATAAGGTGGATCTTCCAACGGATTGTTTTTACTTTGTGAATTTTTGAATGTGTTATATGTTATATACTATATGTAGATACGTTTGTTTCTCTTCCTTTTCTTGTGTACAAGAGTTGGTTTAGATTTTAGATGTAGTGTGTAGTATGTTGTATGTGGTGTCAGGGGTCAAGTAAATGAGATAGATGAGGATGGGCCACTAATTTAACTTTTGGTCACCATTCAAATGTATGTGAATATTCTGTGTTCTTTGAGTTCTTTGCACAAACTTGAGCATAATATATTTTCTCCTTTCTATTGTGTATTGTGTGTGCGTGTACTATACACAGTTTTGTATCCTATCCTATATTGTTGTGATGGGTAATAGGAAAAGGAAGATAGGCTTTTGAGAGTGAGTGTGTCTGACTCTGATTCTGATTCTGTTTCTGTGCGTAGGTGTGTGACAGTGGGATGATTCAGGGTAGGATTGCATGTAACAAAAATCTCATGCTAAGTTATGAATAAGGAGATGTGAGCATGTATGTAGCTGTGTAGTCAACAGATCTCATCATCATCGTCTTTTTCCTTTTGATGAAAAGTGCAGAGTTGTGCATCTCGCATATATTACAAAACATGGACGATTTTGATCATTTCTCTCTCCTTAGTCTGGGCACGTCTTCACTCTTCCTGATAGTTTTTTCCCCAATTTTTCAGATTCCTCTGTCAGATCTTAGATTCTAGATTCTACCTGTAATTTCAAAAAAGAAAAAAGAAACATTGAATTAAAATTTTTACTCAAAATTACAAACAGTATCATAATACGATCATTTTCATTCACGTTTGTATTTTGTATTCTATGTTTTCTAACTCAGCAAAAAAAAACCTATAATTTTAAATTTCTCCATCAAAGTATCCTTTGTACTTTTTGTAGAGAAAGGGAGTTTGAAAAAAAAAAATCCTGTACTAAAAACAGTAAACGGTAATTGTGTGAAGTCAACCACATGAAACTTTATGACTTTGTATGATTATACTTTGGTAGTGAATTGATAGTGATGATGAGGATGAGGGCTGAGGATTGAGGATTGAGGATTGAGAATGCTGGGAATAGGTCATAAATGTTTCTATAGGTATGTTTTAGGTTTTAGGTATGCATGTATGAGATTGACTGATTGTTAAAAGTGGAAATATGGTGGATATGGGAAAATGGGAAATATTGTGAATTGGATTTACTTTTAAAAGAAAAAGATATACATATATGTATATCTATCCACAATCTACACATAACACACATAAAAGGTAAAAGCATGATAATCCCGTTGATTCTTTTATGGCTAGTAAATTTAAGAAAATTGATACAAAATCCAGATATTTATTTATTTACGACAGTAAATAGTAAATGTCAAAGGACTGAATGTCAAGTCGAATTAAGAATCAATATTAAAGGGAGAGAGGACCGCATTCATCCAACCAAACAAGCAAACAACCAAACAAGTAAGGTGAAGTTAAACATGTGTAAAATGTAAAAGTATCCATCTATATCTGTACTCTGTATGTACATGTACAATGTACATGTATAATATTACGAATGTATTCCATATCTATTCCTCTAAACAGTTTACAGTGTAAAATAGAAACGCCACTTTACTACTAAATACTAAATACCTAGTGATGTACATAAAAATATTAAATGTCATATGTATACGTATATGCACATATCTGTACACAATCTATCATGTATCATGTTCAAAGTTCTTATATACATGGTTTCTTATTTGTTCAAAAGCCCAATACTCAATGCTCAAAGCTCAAAACGTTTTCATGTTGGAGTCAAACTTGCAAGTACCTGCAAAGGTAAAATACACATGTAGTGTACATACACACCGACACCAATACCGACTTTACCTACATCTACGTATTTTGTCCATTGTATCACCTCCACAGAGTCACATTCTCAAGCAAATTCGAATTGAAATCGACTCCTTCAAACTCCTAAAATGTGTAAATACAAATACATGCAGATATGTACGTGTTTTATGTTTTTGAAACATATCTAAAATCTAAAATGTGGAATTTCACTAGTCAATAGTCAAAAGTCCCGTCATTTCCCTTTGTACGTATGCCTGTGTGTCTCTACAATTGTACGAAATGAGTATAGCTACTTTTTTCTGTACTATACTAGAGTTTACATGTGTCCTGTGCCTTTACATGTGTGTGTTCGAGTACAGTTTTGTAATGTAGTTGCTACTAAAGATAAGTTACCACCAATGTTGAAGGTGTTTAAACTGAAACCTCGAATTCAAAATCCAAAAACGCATGTATCCATAATGTATAATGTGTAATGTGTAGTATCTCATATCTATCTTTATCTATCTGATATCTAGTTAAAAGCCGCCGTTCATGAGAACTTTTTCATTTGCCAGTACCAGTACCAGTGTCAGTGTCAGTGCCAGTGCAGCTATATGAGCTATGTAAAAAGGGAAAGAAAAGAAACACATTTGACTCAAGTTTTGAAGGTACATACAACAATGCACAATGTACGATGCACAATGCATAATACAAACACAATGCAGCATTGACCATTGAGGATTGAGGATGCAGCTTGTGTAAAGTAAAGTGCATGTGGTATGTTGTCTAGGATCTAGGATCTACATTGTATCTATCTATCTATCTAAATGTGTATGCATGTAGGTTGTAGGTACATAGTGTGGGTAGAAAAATTGAAAATACTAAAAAACTGTAGACATTAGATAGATAAGAGGTTTCTATGATGTAGGATCATAACAAAACATAACATAGCATTGCACGGCATGCCATATCGAGCCGGTTTATTCTTTATTCAATGGAAATGGTAGAGTATGCTTTGGTTTGGTTTGGTTGAGTTTGAAATGGAGGCATGCTGGGTAGAGAAAAATCTCGATTATGACAGTGGCCTTGTCCGTCCGTCCCGTCCCGTCTTAGCCTCTCTTTTTTTTCTCAGGTTGACTTTCTTTCTTTTTTTTTTACTTGTTTCATACTGCATTTAAACCCTAAATTCTAAACTCTAAACTCTAAACTGAAAATACTAAGCTGGAAATTCCTTTACCACCCATACAGTTTAAATGTGTCACCGAAATGATGGAAGAGATATTTATTTTTGATAGTCTCTTCTGAATACAGGATATAGGATAAAGGAAAAGGAAAAGAAGGGAAAATTCCTATGTATTTACGTTGACTTTGACTTTAATACTTAATAAGTCATCCCATGTGTGTTTGTTGGTATTGAACGCTCAAGTACCTAGTTCCTACTTTGTTGTTCATATACCATAGACCTTAGACCTTATGCATGTGTATGAGTAGATTGTACATAGATATACATGTAAAAATCGTATATAATACACATGATGTGTGCAACACTGCTGGTTTAATTTAAATAATAAAAGGATATTATTATTGTTATTCATTTTTTTAACCGCTTAATTTTCACTTGACATATGGTGTATGGTGTATGACATTATAATAAATTATAAAAAAAACCAAAAACATTGTTGTTTGTTATAGTAAATGCATTTCTATTATAGCCACTGTGAAACTTGAATGAAGAATGAAGAAGGATTCTCACGTAATGTGAACTAGGTATAGAGTATGGAATATGGTAGAAAAATAAATAAATAAAAAACTACAAGAATTCAAGTAAGGAAAAGGACAGGTAGGAAAAACTGGTAAAATCTAAATCTGATTCAGTGGATTAATGACTATACACTATGCTCTATACATTGTACGCTATACTGTGTAAAATATGGGTTTAGTTATTAAGTATAAAGTATTATTATTATTCTTATGTTAAATACTTAAGAGGGGGGTTATAAAATCAAGTGTGATTTAGATGGCTCCATTGTCATGTGATATTACTGTTGTTACCAATACAAAGACTAAAGAGACTTAGTTTTTGCTACTGATTAGCATTTATTAAGACTTAAGACGGATATACAAATATTACACAGTGTACAGTACAGGTATTTACTTGGGACTTGTGAAATATATAATAAATAATAATCTATTGTATTTCGTTCCATAGTCTAATCCTAACCCATAAGAAGTTGAGTTGGGGCTTGTCTTTTCAGCTTTTTTATGTACAGTGTACAGTGTAGTTGTGTCATTATTATAGCCATCAGTCATTAGTCAACTTGTGCAGAGGAATTTACCCAGCATTTGTATTCCTATTTGTAATTGTAATTGTGTAGATTGTAGATTGTAGATATAGAAAATTGTTCTGAGAGTCACAGTTTGTAGTTTATAGTTTGCATGGTTGTTATTATTTGTACTTCTCTAGAGCTCTGATGGTTCTAATTTCGTGGGTACATCCCTGTATGAATTTTATTAGCTATTGAAATAAAAAACCACTGGTTTTCAAGTCGTAATAATTATTGTTATCACTTTTAGCCATACTTAATACTATACTACTGGTTCTGTTAGCACAGGTTCATTTTCTTTTTCTATTCATCCTATCAGTGAAGAGTAAAGATATTCGCACGGATTATATCTATATCTATACATAATATAATATAAAGATATACTTTACTCTCTCCTCTTACTCTTTCAATTACCGGTTGCTTCAGCACAAAGGGTTTTTTTAAGAGTAATAAAGAGAGGAGAATAATGAACAAAAAGAATACGCAAAAAGGAGGGGAAGAAGAACAGCTCAATAAAGACTAATGAAAATGTATACAAAATTTGCAAGCTGATATTTTACTTGATACTTTTAACTTGTATCCTATACACAAAGCACCAAACTTTATTTAGCCGGATCTTCTGACTCCTGACTACTGATAATGAGCAAATGCTCAAGAGTACATAGTACATATATTATGCAAGTATGAATAAAGAAAGAAAGAAAGAAAGAATAGAAAGAATACATGTGCTTATACAAGTACAATAATTGTAAATCAATTAGTTTCCTTATTTATGTACATGATCTCTGTCATTTGAATAAATTTGACTGTTAACAGAATAGAACTCAACTGGGCACTGTGCATTGTACATAGTATAATAGTACATACAAAACATACAGAATATCGAGAATCGAGAGTTGAGCGCACAGATTATCTATTATCTATTACGCTACTTAAAATTGTTAGTTGTGTTCGAGTTGGGATATTATATGACCCTATTAATGTGAATTAGATAAACAACAATGTGATACAAAGTTGTCTTTGTTGCTACTATTTACTCTTGTTAGCTCTGTATCTTGTACAATATACAATATTATGCTATGCTAGTGAATTTTATGTACAATGTACATCTTACTCTTGTTATTTCTCCGTCTTTATCTGTATTTGTATTTTGTATTTGTATACAAATGCTGCTGATTATAAAATAAAAGGAGACGGTGAAATATTTTATTTGGAATCTTTTTAACTCTTCTTGTAATCAGATATCTATCTATCAGTTATCACAGTAGTAGTATAATAATATTGTGGTTAAAGAAATACTTGTAAGTTATCGTGTAGATTAGCATGTTGTTAGTACAGTACTAAAAGAACAATACGAATACGAATAACAAGTTCATGTCATTATTACATACATTGGCACTGGGAAACTGGGAAACCTAGGATATAGAATGAAGAATAGAAAAGTCAAAACTATGAGAATGTGAACTCTTTGAAGCTGAATATCCTACAAGAACTAGAATGTTAAAAAGTTGAAAAAGTAATACTAGCAACAAGAGAGAGAGAGAGAGATGCAATAAAGCATGACAATAATTGACTACTGTAAGTTTCAGATACAATTACAATTGCTGAACGAGTATTTGTGCTACAACTTGTAAACATGTGAAATGTGGATTGTACCCAGACCCTAGAATCTAGAATCTAGAACCTACGTTTGTGGCTTTGAATATTTATATTAGTATGACTGGTTTTTGGTTTTGGTTTGATTTTTTTTTCTTTGGTTCCTCAACTTTCCTTAGCTCTCCATTTTCTCTCCACTACTATCTATATGTATGTATGCATGCATGCATGCATGGATGTCTTTGTATTTTGTATTTACATAAAAAAATAAGTAGGATAAGTTGTTAAAAAAATTCAGAAGGTCCAGTCATGTGTCCATTTCAGCTCTGTTATAAATATCATTACATTGTATTATATTATTATGCAGCATTAACAAGAAGTAAGTAGTATTCTTTACCTACGGATTTTCATTGTGTAGCAATTAATTTCCTAGAGATATGCATTTATTTATCTATGCATCAAAAATCAGATTAGGAAGGTTTTTCGTGTATACAATCCATCTAAATATGTAAACTCCATGGACTAAAGAAAGCGGATGCACAAAATGTAAAATCATATTTACATAATATATAATATACAGTTTTCAGTATACTTGGAGAGCTTTGTCCTATGTCCTACATTTTTCTCCATGGATAATACATAATACATAAGCTTTCTATAATACTTTTGTCCATTATCCATTGACCATTGTCCATTGTCCAGACTCAGAGTTAAGAGTCAAGAGTTATAGAAGAGTTGAGAGTTGTGGAAGAAAAAGTAGTTGACCGAACAAATGCATATTTCTATAGATAAAAGTCGGATTATAGATGGATAGATTTTATAGTATGATTTGGTATGAATCGTACCTGCTTTACACAATAATAATAATAATAATAATACTTGTGTCACAGTGCCTTGTTCATTCTTCGTCTCCCTCTTTTATATTTTATATATTACATGGGAGATAGAAGATGATGGGTGTTCAGTGTGCAGTGTACAATGTCTAGTGTGCAAGCGTCGACGATTATGTTAACAAAGAATGAACGAATGGAGAGAAATCAAAAAATCATACTTATCTTGTCCAGACTCTCTCATCTTTCCTTTCCTACTTTTCTCAACTCTTGACTGTGGACTGTGGACTCTCGACATTTGTTCGTATTTATCTATTATCTGTGTTCTCTGAATGTTTTTGTCTCTTACGTTTTGCCACCAATGACCGATTTCTAGAATCTAGAATCTAGATATACACGTGATCACAACTACAGACACAATACAAAATACAAACAACAACTGGCTTTGAAACCAAGAACTATGAACCATGAACTAGTCAATAACAAGTATTGGGAATTATCATTCTCAAGGAATACTGTATATGTTATAACTCATAACAAATTTTTAACCAAAGCTCATTTCGTATACAACATACAGAATACAAAATACAAAGTACAGACAGTCCAGTCGTCAAAAAAATAAAGTTGATAAACTGCATTCGTATCTACTTACTACTTACAAATATGTACAAAATGGCGTTTGTCTGCGGAGTTTAAACAATCTTGCAGTTGCCTGTAGTAAATGGAAGTGTATTTGTTCCTTGGTTCGTTCTTTGTACTGTTGTAAATATTTAGTACATATGCTTTTAGTTATTATGTACTTAGGTTAGGTTATTTCTTATTTTTTATGTATTAAGCTAGAATTTTGTTCAAAAAACCGTCCACTTAAGCTGACACAATTTTTGTTTGTATTATAATTCGTATTAGACATACATTGTATTTTTTTTACTCTCTGTTTTCGGTGCTGATTTTAAAAAATTATAATGACAGATTATTGATGATTGTGCATTGTACATTGTACATGTATTTGAGTTTGGATTGGACATTGGAGTTGCGTGAACATATCTAATTATTATCTATGAAGACCTCAGCTAAATATTTCCAGGCTTTTCATTTCCTTCCATTTCAGTCTGACTCTGAGGTAGAAGACTGATGGGTGTTGAAAGGTGGCCGGGAAAAGGAAAAGGAGGCAAAAGACAGAAAAAAATTAATAACCATCTGCGGAAATTAGCACCGAAGAGTAAACCCGCCTTTTCCTTTCACGGTTTAAAACAGTGTTCATACGAAGAGGCCACCGTGTCAAATGGCAACGGAAGATAAATCGACTTTCCAAGTTACATATGTATATGTACAAACACCGTAACACCGTCCAGATACAGATAAATACTCTTCCATCTTCCGAGCTTTCTGTACGTACTCTGTACTTCTTACTATATGTATTATGTGTAACTTTTTATGGAACAGTTCTTTTCCTTAGGCATCTTTTCATTCAATTTCATCACAGAAAAAGAGTACACTGATTTTTTTTTGGATAGAAATGTATTGTGGTACAACATTCAAGCTACAAAGCAAAGCACCAAAAGTACCAAGTCAAACGAAAGGAAAATGCGTTAGTCAACCTTTGCTTCGTTTGCTTGTCTCCTTGTACTTGTTAATGCAGTCTGAAGTCGAATGTACTTTGTATGTTCTGTAAAGATGAAGCACCTTTTACAAACTCTTGATAAAAATATCTTCAAGTGTACATTTTACGTAGTATAAGTTGTACATTGTACATGTTTATGTATGTAATATTAATACTCACTGCTCATCAATGTTCTATTTCTTCTTCCAGTTGTATTATTATTAATACTTGAGTGTATTGAAAATTGAAATAGAGGTATGGAAACATATTCAACACTCCAGTCAACACACAGTTTTTATACTGTTTAATTTTTTCGCCCCTGTACAATCTTCATCTTCGGAGCCTTTCCAAAGTATAAAGTATGAAGTATGAGTACTTATAAAAAGAAAGGAGAGGTACTTGGTTAGTTCACTTTGTATCTATTTATCTATCTAGATTGAAGACTATATATCTATGTAGACTGTAGACTTCCGAAGGAATAGGAGCTATACCAAGTACCAAGCTCAAATAGACAGAACAATAGAATTAGAGCTAACTTTGGATTGGATTGGATTTGCCAGGAGATTTATGATCCAAAATAAAAGTAACATTGTATACCGTGTACTGAGTACTGAGCACTAAGTAACAACAACTATTCGTATGGAAAAGTTTTTTCCCTCATTTTTTTTCTTTCATGTTTCCAAGATATATTAATAATAATACTAGAATCTAGAATAAACATGGTGAAGGAGAGATTTTTTCAAATCGGTCCTTTTTACTTTGTACTTCTTGGTTACTTGTAAAGTTTTTAAATTTATATTTTATAATAATATTTGAATAAATTTTCAAATCCTCATTCTTTTCACGAGGTTCAGTTTGAGTGTCAAGTCTCAAGTTGAAGATTCAATATTCAATCAAAGGTAGTGATATTAAAATGTTAGTAGCCGCAGTTGATTTTGAATTTGAATTTAGATCTCACGGATGAAATCAAACGGAAATTCTTTAGAATCACATTTTATACCCTGCTCTTTGAAACTTTCGTAGTGGTTTTTGGTCGCATATGAAGTTTATATAACAAAAAAGGTACATATTATATGTATTGGTTATTTGTTAAATAATGTTCCATGTGCTATTCAATTTAGTTACCGACTCTGGTCGCTCTCTCTTCAACATTCACTATTAAAAGGTTCTAGATTTAAAATATTAAATTCTGGAATGAAATCATTGAACATTGATAATTGAGATTGAAAGGCTTCTTTATAAAAATGGGTATATTCCCATTTCCCATCTCATGGTAAATAACAATTCAACAGTTTTACATTTCAAGGGGATGAAAGTTTTTATTTATTATTATTATTATTATGAGGATAAAAAAAATTGTCTGAATGCTTGTACACGGTACAATCTACATTGATTAAATGTTATACAATCCTGAATCCTGAATGAATGAATGAATGCTTTTGTGAGAAAAAGGGTCTGAGATAAAGAAATAATAATTGTTTTTCCAGTGGCTGATAATATGTTGTTTAATAGAATAATGATGGAAATACGATACACATTACACATGATTTGAAAGGGAAATGCCGGTGATAATTTAATAGAAAAGAAAATCAAGTTTAAAAAGACCAATGAGAAAATGAGGAGACGGATGGATTGAGATTGAAATTGAAAGATAGATAGGACTAGAAACTACAGACTACAGATAGAATATATAGAAAATGTAGGTAAGGTAAAGTGAGGTAGGTGTTTATTTGGAATCACATGGGTTCTAAATGATTGAAGCTGCCAATGGTCGTCAGATAAGAATCCTACATGAGTTTGATAGTTGATAGTAATTTTGGTGAGGAGAGAGGGAGAGAGAGATGGAGGAAATTGTTGATTGGCAAGCTGGAGTGGTTTGAAAACTTGGAGAAGTCCAAAAGAGAGGATGAGAGGAAGGGTATCGAAAATTATAGAGTAGGATCCTCAGGAATAATCATGTGCCAACATTTGTCCAGTCCTCTATACTCTATCCTCTACCTCTTTCCATCTGTATCTGTATTTCTCTTTATTCTGTACACTGTGTAGTGTGTACTGCTAATGTGACTATTACCGCTACTACTACTACTACTACTAACACTACTAGTAGTAGTAGTAGTACAACTCCAGCCATACAATCCTTTTCTTCATGGAGATGGAACGAGAGAGAAGAGAATAGAGAATTACTCGCATGCAATCTATCTAAATGGGCTATTAGTTGGGCTGGCTCAACAAATCTAAACGAGTCTTTACCTAACCGAGTTTCACTTTCATACATGTGATATGACGATGAGAGATTGATGGGTGGCATAGACCATGGAATAGACTCATTGCCTATTCCCTCTATAGACTTTCACACTCTTTTCCCTTCTTTCTCTCCTGTTGCATGACCATCTCCTCACTCCTCACTTGATGTTCCGCATCAAGTCTCACCAGCCAATCCAATCCAATCCAATGACAGTACTATACACTTTACATTGTACATTGTACATGATACACGATATGCGATCCATTACATCCGTTTCCCCCTATAAAAACCCTTTTGTACACTTTTTATCATGTGTAAGAATTCTCTACACTTCCCACGTCTTACGTCTCAATCACAAAAAAAGTAAATTCTTTTTTTTTTACAGCAAACTACAAATCTAATGCTTTATTTAATTTATCCATGTTGAAATACATCATAGATAATAGGAAATGAGCTCAAAAAATTCTGTAGGTCAATCGTCAATCGTGGAAAAGGAATCAAAGTTAAATGTATTCAAATAGATTACTGTTATGTTCCCAGTTGTTTTGAACTACATAAACTGAGTAAGCAAACCAATTTTGTTTGAGTTTGACTTTTAAAAATAGATTGAAAATTTTGTACATGTAGTGTGAATCGCAAATACAAAATGTACAGTACATATTATAGTAGACACAGGGTTGCAAAAATGACCCATTGTCTGTCTGTTTGTGTATTGATAAATAAAAAATAAACGTAGTTCTCCTTCTCCTTATTGATTACGAACAGTTGAGTGAATAGTGAATCAATATATTATTATGAAGATACAAGAGGTATTCTTACGTATTCCTATTCCACATGTATTATGCATTATGGATTATGGAGCACATCAATATCTCGATTAAAATTTTACATCTCATATCATAAATATGTATCTAAACTTTATTAAACTGCACAAACATTACACATTATAAATACTTACAACAAAATAATGTCTATGCTCGTACTATCGTTCATACCATCCCTTTTGTATTTTTATCATATCATGATATCGTACATATAAGGGTGTTGTACATTGTATGTTGTACACAGTGGTAAGTTACGATCAAATTTGAGATGAGATGACTTGACTTGGCTTGAGTCTTGAGTCTAGTCAAGTCGAGTAGAGCTGGACTGAACTGAGTTGGAGCTTGTACATTGAATACATTATACATTATGGAAACATCAAATAGGAAATAAAATGGCGTTTTATTCCTCTTATCAAATCCAAAGAGCTGGGCCAGGCCCAAATCTAAAAACTGTATAGATGTATAGATGTGTAATGTTTAAGATATAAGATACAAAATATAAAGTACAAAAGTCCACATCCAGGGCAGTTAACTGGCAGTGCCTTTGACTAACTCATATCTCGTATCTTGTACAATATCATGTGCCGTATCCTGTATTATTCTTTATTGTACATTGTACATTGTACTTTATATGTTATCGTTGTTCAAGGAGGAGGAAGGAAGAAAATAGGAACAAGTTTCACTGCAGAAAAAGAAAAGGAGGAGGATGCAGCCACGAAATGAATAAAGAAAGACAGAAAGAAAGAAGGAAGGAAGGATAGGGATGAAATCCAACACAACACCACAGAGCACAAAGTATCAGGCGAAACTGTGCACTGTGTAGAGAGTCGAAAGTCGAAAGTCGAAAGTCGAGGGAAATGAGACTCTTTAGGAATGTCTCAATGAAGTGGTTCGTTTATAGTTAGCTGAGTCTACACAGTCTACATACACATGTACACTTGTAGCTGATACAGTGTATAAATAGTATATACATTACCCATGTATCTAAAAAGTACATGCATAATAATGCATCATCTATGTTGTGAGTATGGTGTATGATGTATGATGTACATCTTCAGTTCTTGGTTAAGAACCCAGGGATGTATTATGCATGGTATTGTATTGGAATGCATAATGCATATACAATATACATGTATCTGTCTGAGTATTATGTATATTTTGAATAAAAGCCCAACCTTATAACATTTTTTAAGAATTTTTTTTTCACCATAATAAGATTACTCGACCTCCTCACCTTGTTGGATAGTTTGGTTCGGCTCAACTCAGCTTGCCTCCTTACTTTATATGATGAGCAAAGGTAGAAGAAGAAAGGAGAGAGAAGATGAGAGTGCCCAAACCTAAGGAGAAACATCGTCTCGTATCTCGTACCTTGTATATTGTACATTGTACATAGTACATAGACAAATACACACACCAACAAACCAGCCAGAACCAGAGCCAGAGCCACGGCAAGGGTAGAGAAAAAAATGAAGAGTATTTGTAAAGGTAATATATATGTAATATCTAAGCAGGCTCAAAACTCTAAACTGTAGACTCTAGACTCAAGACCTGTTCAGTCTTCAGTGTTCAGTGCTCAGTTTAAAACAGACGAGGAATCTTCTTGTGGTTGCTCAATTGGAGGTATGTACGTTCAATCCAATTCAATACACACATGTAGTATGTACGTACACATGTATCTTATGTGCGTGTACAGTGTACAGTGTACAGGGTAAAGTGTGAGGATTCCTCTCTTCCTTAAGGCAATCATCCTCCTGGCCAACATACACAAACTACGAACACACATGCACAGTAAATGCATAAGTACAAAGATACATGAAGGAGAAGGGGAAACTAACAAAAATTCTCTATAAACTGAATTACATAATATAAGATGATATAATATTATGAGGAGGGATGAGGCAGGAGAAGAAGAGTAGAAAATGATGATGATCTGTTCAAGATGCTGCTCCTCACTTCCTGATCCTACACTCTTTACTCTCCTTTCTTTCTTTCTATCTTACAACTCACCTTACAATACCATTACTACTACCTACTACTAGTTATTACTTACTACTGACAATCGTCGTTCCTGCTCGTATCTACTATCTACTGATTTCAAATGTATGTAGCGTATGTAAACATTTATTCATTGCCTCATGTACTCTCATTTTATTCACTATTATTTTCTATCCCATCTACTATCTACTATACGAATATACGAATTATGTAAGTAAGTACATGTTTGAAATCTGAATGTATGGCCAGTAACTACTTACATACAAAGATGATGATAATGCATGTTGGTTGTTTGGCTGGTTGGCTGGTTGGTGTTGGTGTGTGTAGTTAGCACGATCTCAAATCTCCACTATTATTACAAATTATCTAGTTAATTGTAATAATGGTATGGAGGCTGGTAATAGTACGTAATGGTAATAGTAATCATATGGTAGTAGTATGACAACAAATAACCATTAAATAATAGCTGGGTATGGTGTACACTGTACATTGGGTTTAGGGAGTATAGGGTGTAGGATAAAAGGCTGATTGAATGTTGTCTGGAATAGGAATGAGGATGGAGGATAGAGACTCACTCACATAAATGAAATGAGACTCGGAATGAGAATGAGAATCAAGTGAAATTGAATATTGAATATTGAATATCTACCGCTCAACTATTTACTATTTACTGTGTACATTAAAAACCGAATCAAAACAATCTCCTCACTCACTACACCTTCTCTTTGTTCTTTGTATTTTGATGATAATAGAACGTCATCGATATTATTATTATTACTATTGTTCTTGTTATTGGGACTACATTATTAGGATTATTAGGATTATTAGTATTATTATTATTATCATCATCATTATGATATCGCGTGATTATGTTGATCGATTTTGTTAAAAGCTTGTGTAATAATTATATATGCAGTCAATTTGCAAATCTTGATCTCCATCCGAGCTGACACATGCTTTTTACATTTTGATGATTTTATTCACAAATTATATAGTTTTTCACCTCGGATTTTTTTTTCACCTTGGTTGAAATTGATTATTCAGAATTCTGAATTCTGAATTATTCTAACTAGGGTCATGATCCATCTTGTGAAAAAGAGATGGTGAAAACTAAGTCATTTACATGCATTTTGTGAAACTAGAAACTAGCTGTATTCATATTAGACATTATACATGTATTATTGTTGTACATATGTACAAAAAAAACTATAGATCAGAGAGGTGTACATTTAATATCACAAGTATATTTATCCACAACATATGTTGTTGTTGTTTTGATCTTTTATCATGATCATGATGATGTGTTATGAATCATGAATATGAATATGATGCTCAAGTATAAAAATGACGAAAGGGTGAAAATTGACATACGTTCAAACTCTAAACTCAAAACTGAAACCTGTATTTTTTGTTTGATGCATACATTTTTAGTATGTACAATGTACAAGTGTTTAAAGTTATAAAGTTTGAGTATATATACAGCTTTAGTAATTTCCCCCTGTTAGATGTACACATAAATGTGCATTTAAATGCAGACAAAGATGAGTTTTGACTGCTGACTTTTGAGTTTTGACTTTTGACTTTAGGCGAAATCGTTATTATGTTTTTTGTGTGGTTATTGCTTGGTTCAGTTTAAGAGTTGAAGAAGGATGAGCGATGAGCGATGAATGATTAGGAATAAAAATATTGTTCTTCATTATAATTTATTTTATAATAATAATAATTCAAGTTATTGACGCAAAATTGTCCTTTCGACAAAAGGTATAAAGTATAAAGTGTAATCTTTATAATTAATTGAGTAGAGTTTTCCGAGTATAGAAGAGGGAAAAGACGAGTACAGAGTACAGTTTAATAGTTTACACAGTTCTAAATCCAAAATTCAAAAGTACATCTACAATCTACAATGTGTATTTTCATTCAACGTTGAATCAGAATTCAGAACATAAATTTTAAGGACAGACACAGATAGGATTGAAATGGTTCTAAGAGGAAAAAAATTAGCAAATTATTATGCTTGTCATTCTATAAAGACTACATGTCATCAAGTCATTTTCATAAAACGAGTTTGTAGTTTGGAGTTTGATGTTTCGTCTGTCTCCATGAAAATCATCATCATCATCTTTATAGTTGACTAACTGATGCATGTATAATATACATGTACATTTGTACTTTGTACATTGTACATAGGCATATGAATAATTTTGCTATTGTCGCCATCGTTGTCGTTCAGTAAAATGAATGGATGTCTATAAACAAAGATATATATTTTCACGACATTCCAACAAATATCTGTATTTGTCCTGGTATTTGTTCGCCTCCAGTTCACATTTGACTATATAGTAAAAAGTACAAAGTAGAAACAAGATTTTTTGAATACTTGCTCCTTTTACATGTTGCTCTTTCTGTTTACTGTATTCTAAAATATTTTATGTTCTCACAAGTTGACATTAAATATTTTTGCGATTTGTATAATGTATAATAACACTCAAGTATTTTGTTTTGTTTCTTTTTTACTTTTAATTTTGATTTGACGTTTGAAATAATAATTGTTTGATGATTCAGGTATCTAGAATCTAGAATCCAGATCAATTAAAATTTGCTCATCAGCCATCACAAGCAGAAAACAAATCAAACCAAATCAAATCAAATCATAGAATCATAGTAGAAAACTGATGATGCGATGATAGCTCAGAAAACTAGTCAACTTGGTACTCACTACTCACATGTCTAATGTCTATACAAGTGGAAATTCCATACTTCTATTGATCTTGTAATACTACATGACTTGAATTTGAAATTGAATTTATAATGAATTTTTGTAAGAATGACAAAACTTTGAGAGATTTGAGATTTGAGACTCACAGAAGAGATGATCAACTTTAAAAAGTTCAATTGATTTGGCAGTTTTCACAGGTTACTCGCTACTCACTCACAAACATACATAATACACAATATGCACAAATAATAACAAACACATACATGTAGATACTATTCCACTGGTTTAGAAATGATGAGGAATTTGAAAAACTGCTTCAAAAGAAACGTATCAACTGTTGTGCAGCTGATATATAGAAAACAGAAGAGAGAGAGAGAAAGAGAGAGAAAGACGAGCCAAATAAGAATAAAGAATAAGTCTGGCTTGGCATGGTCTGGCCATCAACAACTTGTTGAATTGACGGCAACAGTATTCAGTATTCACTATTCAGCATTCAGTAAATACCTATCTAAACATCTTTTAATTTCCATGCACGAATGAACGAATGAACCTTTACAACCAACCATCAACGATCAAAAGTTTACATTATATTTTATATTATGTTTTGCCAAGTTTGCAAAAGAATTCCCAAATGTCAAATCATATCATGACCGAGAGTCTAAAGACTAGAGACAAGAGAGTTTGTAATCGAGAATCGAATGCTATGATCTATTCTATTTCTCTCATATTATTGGATTTATAATTCTTTTTGATTTTATTTTATTTCTGGTGTGCTCTGGACCTCAAATTGTGACTGGATTTTACTGCATTTCTTATATTTAATCTGATTAATATTTTATGTTTTACGAGTCATGACTTGAATGTTGAATGTTGAATCTGGAATGGCAAGTACAAAATTTCAGGCAGGGTACAAAGTTTTGGGGTTTTTAATTCATCCATTCTTCAAGTAAGAATGGGAATGAGAATGAAAGAAAGAGAGAGATGATTTGAGCATGGATTTTATACATTATACATTATACAGTGTAGAATGTTTTAAGACTGAAATGCATCATCTTGTTTCTGTGAATGTGTGTGTGTGTGTGTGTGTATCTTGAATTTGGTTTGGTTTTACTAGCCTGAGGGTGATTGCTCTAGTGACAAGATCGCAATATTAATATTAATAATACCAACACCATCAAAAGGATCAAGTCAAAAGGCAAACCAAAAACCAAACCAATGCCTTGTTATTTGTTGTATCTTGTATCTTATATCATGTGTACATTGTATATTGTACATACATGTGAATGCTGTGATTACTCCAACCTTTAATATGTATTTACACTATCTCCTCATATATCTAGTAATAGATTTACATACTGACCATCTCATTTCATTTCATTCACCTCCCAAGAAAGGTATGAAAGGACGGCAATTACTTAATTACTCGAACAATTTTTAAATGAATATGATTAAGAGATTCTCTCTCCTTTTTTAATTTTATGTATAGCCTGTTTGGTCTTTGGTGTTTGGCTCTTGTGAGTCTTTGGCTCGAACATATTGTGTACCAACATTTGTGTAGGTACATTGTACATTGTAGTTATTAAAAATCTTTTGAGGTTTTAGGCTTGGAACTGAACAAATTTGATTTTGTGAGACTTGAGACTCTAGAGTCCCAGAGTTCCAGCTGACCTGAAATTGAGCTTGGATTGAACTAACTTGTGATCAGTCTAAGTTTTATACAACCTCAAGTCTGATGATATAGATTTTATATAGGTTTTGTCGACATGGTTAAGGAAAATTAATATTGAGTACAGTATGAAAGTATTTAAGTATATAAATTTTAGTATGTATGTATGTTTTAGATTTTAGATATGTAAGTAAAATTTTAAAAGATGAAACAAGTTTTTATTGCTTCATTGTTAATGCGGCTGGACAGAGGTCGTACTGCTATGATTGTGTATTTTGTAACTAAGAACTCACTGAATCAACTAAATTACTTTACATTTGTTGTTTGAATGAATTCTCGAAACTCTAGAGTCAAGAGAAACATATATGATTCAAAAAAAGCAAGGGGTAAGAGACAAGATTTAAAAGTAAATTGTCGAAAAAATTATTCAACATTTGAATTTATAAACCCATTCAAGAATGTCAATGGGTAAACGTTAGAAGTTATACGTTATACGTAATGTCTAATGTCATTCCAAGGGAAAAGCATTAAAGACATTTTATGTATTCTGTTTACTTGAAAGTTTTCAATGTTTTTTCTTCTCTTCTTTCTTTTCTCAATGAATGCTAACACAGATATGTACAATGTACACTGTACAGTGTACAGTGACAATATTTAAATTCATTTCAAGACGACCAAAACCGCTAAATTTTATACGCAAACCTTGAGTACATTTTGTGTAATTTTTCTTCATTTTATTATTATTATATTGGACTTGTTCAACATGTGTTTACTAAGGTTTTAGGGGTTGTCTCACTAATTTTCTGAGAATTTCATACGGAATAAAATGCAAATATATTTACAAATATATATACACAAGTAAAAATCCTCAAAATTGAAATTGCTCAAAGGTGAGTAGACAAATTAAGGAGAAACATTCACATAATAAACACTGTTATGGTCATTATGATCTTTTCTTTTCTTCTTCTTCTGGTTTTTGGTCATTGGTACTTGCTCATTGTTCATGTTTTCTATTCAAAATGAACAGCTAAACTGTTCAAATTGTTTAAAGTGCAACCACCACTCTCCAGAATATTTTCCTTTTGTTGGAAGTTGGAATACACATTACACTGGAATAAAAAAACATGGTGCATTTCTATGTCGTATTTTGTATTTTGTACATGTGAAATGGACTGGACTGGGCTTGGATAAGCATTGAGAGTTGAGAATTGAGAATTGAACATCAAGTTAAAGCGTGTGTATGAAAAGCATATATAACTAGTTCGGCGACTCTATCGACTACAGGAGAAGAATCCTGATTAAGTATGGAGATAGTGAAAAGTGCCATAAAATATTTTATTACATTTTTGTGCAGATATTTTCAGTCCCGTTTTGCCTTGTAGCAACTCTCAAAGTTGAAACAAAAAGAAAAAGAACAAGTAGAAATGGATGAGAGAAGAGAAGAAACGAATGAGTAGATACACACACACACACACACATTAAGCATTGAGTGGAGTCCAGTGTATGAAAGAGGGGAAAAAGTTTCGTCTCCAGAGTCCATAGCTGGAATTTAACATTCATTGTTATCACACGTGTAAAAAGTACATACATATGTATGATGTATACAATGTACAATGTACAAAATATAAAGAGTACACACAACAGAGTGAACAAACTGCCCATGTTCAATGTTCAACTATTGAACACTAAACGCCGAACACCAAACACCAAACATTGAGCATTGAGCATTGAATCTGTAATAATGAACAAGAAGAGAGAATTGAAATGCTGTGTTCCGATGTCCCATCTTCTGTTTTATAGTAAGTAAGAATAACAATAGCTTTGACGATAGTCGTAGTCGTAGTTTGTTTGTAGAGAAAGAGAGAGAGATGGATGCGTTAAATAGAAAGTGAAAAGGGGTTTGTTTGTGGTCCTCAAGATTCTTGTTTTGTGGCTCGTTTCATTTTGTCTCGTATCTCGTATTCTACTGTGAAAGGACGTGGTGCTTGCTTGTTTTTGTTTTTTTTGTTCCTTTCGCTTCACTTGATTTAGGTTTGGTTTCCTTGGTTTGTTCCCGTGTGCAGTGTGCAGTGTACATTGTACTTGGTACATGTAATGTGTTACATGTGTGTGAGCATTTGTAGATTTGTTGTTGATGGTGCTGGTTGCTGGTTGTTGGTTGTTGGTACGTTTGAGGTTAAGAAGACAAGACAAGAGACAGGACAAAACATGGACCGTATCTTATGTATCGTATATACATACTTTCTACGAGGCGATACGATACGATACGAGATGAATTGATTTTTTGTCCATCTCAAGAAAAAAACATGTACAATGTAAATTCAATACACACACATGAAAAAGAGTACACGGTACATATTCCTATTTATTCTCTTTCCACAGCTCTTTTTTTATAGAGAGGAGAAGACAAAAGCCAAAGACAGAGACAGAGACAGAAAAACTAAAAGGACGATGAGGAACAGGAACAACTTGAATACTTGAATAGTCGAGCCCTCGAATCCTCGAATAAAAAATCCAGGAAAGGAGTTAAACAGCATTCATAATGGCCAGAGTGCATATAAAATAGATACAGTGTGTGTAAATTGTAAATTGTATGAGCTTTTACCTTTTACCCTTTTACATGAATGGTTAATACATTTCTTGAAAAAATGTCGGCAGTCGACAGTCGGTAACCTCTTTTCCCTTTTATAACCTTATTCTTATCGTAAGAGGCAAGAGACTGTCAAGTTCAAAATGGTACATAATGCACATGCAAAATAAAGTGTAGCCTTCTTCTTCTGCACTTTGCACATGCAGCAATACAAAACACAAAGAAGAATGCAAAAATTCACAATAAAAAACTACATATCTTTTTTAAAAAAAGTGCAATATTTATTTCGAGTTTCAAGTATAAAAAGTTGTCGTCAAATGGTTGAGTTTGTCAACTGTCAACTAAACTGTAAAATATAGCAGAAACTGGCGTCCACTTGAAATATTATTATATTATTATGGAAAATAGATAATTCACACAAGTAAAGGAAAAAACAATAGTCCACGAACAAAATACAACTTGCAAAATAGAAAGAAAACTATCGGAGGTCGAACAATGTCTAATGTGTAGTCGTAGATTGGATTGTAGAAATATCGTGTATGCAAATTACACTGATGGAACGAAATAGAAAAACACATTATGGCAAAAAATAAGAAAAAAAATAGTCTGCATAATCACAAATCACAATTCACAATACATCTACATTTATGTATATAAGTTCATGAAGAGGCATGAAATTCATCAGAAAAAATAGAAATATTTCATCCGATTTGTATTCAACTACTCGGTACTTGGTACATAATTTATTATTCACTTGATCCTCATTCTCATTCTCAATTCCAATGCCATTTCCATTCCGATTCTGATTCAAAATCAAATTTGAATTCTTGCCATACATGAATCTATTTCATTTCATTCTCCGTGGTTGTAGAAAATTCTCTGTACTCTACACTCTAATGTAAAAAAAATATGAGTATGAGGAGTTATGTTAAAAGAGTAAAGAGTAAAGAGGCAGTGGAAATTTTAAAAGTTAAAAGTGGACAGCTGAACTGAGGTGAACCAAACTAAACTTGAATATTTGAATACATACATGTACATATAGATATATATGTCTTTGGACAAGGCGCCTCGAACACCCTCGAGTCTGCATGAGGCACTAGAGACTACAGACTAGCGAATAGAAGAAAAGTAACTCTGAAAATACAATAACCATAATGTTTCTTACTTTTTTTAAAGGTATAAATCAATTTCACAATTCACATGTGCTCCGTCCTGCTTAAATGCTGTATGCTGGATGCTGGATGTTGGATGTTGGATGTTGCCTTGTGTTGAATTCCTCTCATTCTCATGATATCCTTATTCGCTATTCGCCATATTCTCCGTTCTCTCTTCTCAATGTACACTGTACATTGTACATTATACATTTGTGCGGACTCTGAGGCAAGATGAGGGAGGAAATTCCACGGTGTATCTTTTTTTATGGCAAGATATTGATTATTTACAGTTTTAGTAGACACAGGTAGATACTGTAGGCCTGCATATTCCTAAATTTCATGCACAGTGTAGCTTTTTAAAAATATATTATGTTCACTTTGATATACCTATCACATCTTTCAACAGGCAAATACAGTTTATGTAACATGCAGTAGATTAAGCTTTGGGAAAACTAACTCTAAAAAGAGTATGAGTGGTGAGTACAAAATTATGGTAATTGTACATTTCACAGACCAACTACGATTTAACTTGATCATCAGTCGAGTGTCGATTTTCGATTGTCGATTCAACTCAATTCAATCCAATTCAATTTTAAACGTCTAGAGTCTAGAGTTTAGAGGAGTCATCGAGCAACATAGAGAATACAGCATATTATTCCTTTCAGTTCAATGATCAATGCAAATTTGAGTCTGGCTGTCCTTATAAGATTTGGAATTTTATTGTAGTTTCCATATCCATCTTTTACCCCACGATGCTGAAATGATATGACATGACAATCCCATTGGTCAATGGTCAATGGTCAGTGGTCAGTCTTATGTCTGTCTGTATTATAGATTGTATAGTTCATGATTCATTGTGTATTTTATATCATGATACCATTCATCACGTATCACGTATCATGTACCTTGCCAATTTCAATACATGAACTATTGACAGTTGACAATTTTCAAAATCTATATCCACAGAATGTTTATTGCAAATATTATGCTAATGATGGTTATTATTCAGTATTCAGGATTGATCAAGTATCAAGTATCAGGCAGAGACTCTAGACTCTAGACACTAGACACACTTTGACAATCGACGTTGATATTTTATATTTGCACTGATATGGATGATCGCACCTTGGTCAACAGAGAAGGAATTGGGAATTGACGTCCGATGTTACATGTTCGATGTGTGCGTGTAGTGTGTAGTTTGTAGTGAGCAGATAGCTTAGAGTGAGTCCAGTGAGGAATGGAAAGGCTAATCAAGTAATTTAATTTATGTGATTGATTTGAATTTTGAATTTATGAGACCTCCCTCATGATTTTTTATTGATCTTTCTTATTGAGGATTGAGGATGGAGGATGAGATGATGAAGAGTTGAGTGGTGACTCATCTTTTGACAGCTGTGTATTAGGTATTGAGTATTAAGTATCTGTGAACAAGTGTGCAAAATGAGGTGGATGGAACGGACATTCCAGATTCCAGTAAACTCAAGTACTAGTAAACGTTTAAACGGAACAAATAGAAAAGTCCATAATATCTAGTATCCAATACAAGCAATTGAAAAAGTTGATAGTAATTGAGAAAGGGTAAGTGATAAGTTAATGATGATGATGATGATATAGACCCACCAGAAAAATGGAGGAAGGAAAAGAGAAAAGTTGAAAACTTTGTATTTATGTGCAACGTACAATGTTAAATGAACAGTTTAGATAGGTTGTGCAAGTATTACATCTAGAATCTAGAAGATGGAAGATAGAAATGAGGATGAAAGGAAAAGGAAGGGAGGCATTAAAAAGTAATATAAAAACTATTAAATTTTAAAAATAATTCAAGATTCTACTTTCAAAACTCCGGACTCTAAACTCGAGAGCATATGGATTCATAAAAATTGAGAATCTTCTTTTCTCACTCTTATTCCTTGGGTTTTCATTCTGTTTCTGTGTTTCTACCCAAGAATATTATTTATATTATTATAAAATAATGAATGCATACTTCATTTTAGTTTCTGTATTTTAGGGCAGTGCCTGTCTTGTCGCTTGTAGGTAAGGCGGTATTCCAATTCCAATTAAAACCTGTCGCCGCATCTGATGCGGGTTTATACACGCTTATCTCTCTCTCTCTCCCTCTCTCTCTTTCCCCCTCTTTTTTTCTTCCTTCTAAATATTACATATTATACTTTGACTTACTTCTACTATATATTATATAACTTGTTGCTCAAAAAAATGGGAATGAAAATGAAAGACCACAAGGTTTTAACCTTTCTCTATTTCCCTGAGAAGGTCCTCACTCCTGACGTTTTGTGTCTTGTGTCTTGAGTTTTGAATCTTGAGAACTTGAGAACTTGCATTTAAAATCGGATGAGAGTCGTACCATGTACTTTTTAATTTATAATAGTAATAGTAAATGGTAAATGGATAAAGGAATCTGCGAGAACTGCAGCCTCAAACTCTAAGCATTTCTTCTTTTCACTCGTCTTCCTCTTAATTTTCCATTTGATTCGGATTTTTATAAAAATAAGGAAAATTATACAAGTGTTTTTTTAGTCTTTTTGGTTTGGTTGTTTCTGCAGTTAATGTATTGTTCGTGCTGTGAGCAGAGACACACAACAAACATGTGTATGTTGTACATTGTACATGGTACAAGCTACAAGGTAAATTACAAGAGTGAGACTGGCGACAACAATTAGTCAGCGTTGTTCATCAAAGAGCAAAGAAGAGTTGAGAATGGTGAGGAGTGCGGAGTGAGGAAATAAAAGACGGAGTAAGATTCACAAGTGAAACTGAAACCGACTTTGTATTTCTTTTACATTTTACAATGTTTGACCTTCGGTGTATGTATGATACGATATATTCTGATATCTTTGGTACACAGTGTAAAGTATATATTATACAATATTATATATCATGTCCTGAGTAACCGAGTTAATGTTCAAAGTTCAGTGTTTAGCGTTCAACTTTTAACGTTCACTGTTCAACGTTCAAGTGAAACTTGCCCGACCTGAAGATGCATGGAGGAAATATATCGTTTTAATGGCTAAACTGTCAGAACAACGTTAGAATTTTTTATTTGAACGTCCAAGAAACCCACTGATTTGGTTCGGAATGGTGAACTGAAAAAGTGGATGAACTCGGTGATGAGTGTGTACTGTGTATTAAAAGTAGTAGTAGTAGTAGTAGTGTGAGTAAACAATGTGTAGACTGTAGACAATGAAGAAGCAGAAACAGAAGAAATATATATAAGTATTATGTATTTACAACAATGCACCAGAAAACACTGTGTGTCTATGTACTATGTATATTTGTACCATAATCATGTTTCATCTGGAGATATTAAAGTAGAAACTGGAAAGGATTTTGTGGATTTGAATTTTGGATTTGGATTTGGTGATACTATGAGCTCTTTGCTTGTTGCTTCTTTTTGGTGGCTGGTGAGTTGTGAGTCGTTCTTATTCTTGATTCTGGATTCTGGATTCTTGCTCTTGTACTTGAATTCAACTCCAACTCTTTCCCATCCGACTCTCTTCTCTATTTTCTCATATAATATAATATGATATTTTTCTCCTCTGTTTTGTTCTGTTGGTCCAATCCATATCCAAATCCAAGTCTCTGTGATTCCCAATCCCAGTAGAAAAATTTAAAGTTGGGACGCTGCTGGTAAACCTGTTGCCTCTTGCTTGTTGCTTGTTGCCGTGAACAAGCCTGGATCTTAATTTATTGCCTAATTTTCCGGTCCCGAGCAGAAACTCTGCTTGAGCTTGAGGTTATGTTGGTCTCTATCGTTTTTTTCCAATTTCTCTAACGTAGCCGACTCTCTCATATATTCGTAGATTCGTATATTGCCACTACACAATACACAATCTACAATGTACAGTACACAATACAATCTTCCTGTATTATATTACTACTAGAAATGTTCAATGTTCATCTCTAAGATCTCACACGTTCTCTTTTTCTCTCTCTCTCGCATCTTATGACTCCCTTCACCATCTCCGAAACATGTATATAAATATAATATATATGCACACACTGTATACGTGTGCATACATGTGTTTTTTCTTATATTTAAGAAATACAAGTAAATGTACATTCAGTCCAGTATTTCCTATTCGTATTCCACGGAACTTCATAATAATAATAATACAAAGTGTACCACTTGAAATACATGGTAGATGAGCAAATATTATTGTGTAGATAAATGTTGAATATTGGATATACTAACAACAAATATACAAACATACAAATAGACGTTACTCTGTGTATAGTCTGTGCTTTGTATTTTTTATTATGAGATGATTTCGCATGGAATAAAAACTAGAATAAAGTCTTCAGTATCCTCACAGTCACGTCAATCCAGATTTCATCGACCTTTTTTTCTCCAGTCTATTCCTTCCTTGCTTCATTTCTATTACATATTTTCTTCATTCGGAATGATGCAAAAACAAAAAACAAAAAAACAGCCACAATGACCTTCCAAAAGAAAAAATAATATATGAGGAAGAATATACGTTTTTTAAATGAATTGCTGTAATGTGTAATGTGAATTTCACGCCATTTACATAGATAGCCTAGTTCATTTATCTCTTTACTCGTTGTCTCAAATTCTGGTTTCAGCATACAGAATCCAAAAGTAATTGACGAATGAGCGATTGAAGCTATCAACAAAGTTCCGGACAAATAATGAAACATTTTCAAAGCATGTTTTTCACATTATACTGCAAAATGCCCGCTGACTTTTTTGTATCCTGCATTATGTACAATGTAACCTTTATCATATCAAAGTAATTTAAGGAAACCTGTCGCCATGGTTGCAGCTATACATTATAGTTTATAGTATACAACTATACAAATAGTCAAAGATGTGCCGGTACAGAAATTTGACTGTGTGATAGGTATTTGAAATTGCTTTAGTCTCAAGTCTCAAGTTTACAGGATGCAAGTAGAAGGCAGAGTAGAGTAACGTAAATAGTGGAAAACAGAGAGTCAGCCTCCAGTGTGCACAGTGCACATGTTATTTTGTAATGGGGTTGTACGGGGCAGTATGAGGCTGTAAAATGCCTGCGGTCGGCTAAGCAAATTAAAAATAAGGGCGTTATCCACTCGTTTCCTTCTGTGTAATACAAGATTTTTGCATATAAAATACTTTTCACTGACAGTCACTTTTGAACGAGCCCATACATCCTTTCATCCTTTTCTCACTCATGTATCATGGATCTATCTATCTACAAAATACATCGTACAACATACAACATACACTGTATCCTGTAAACTATTCTCTGTTCTCTTTGCAGTGGAATATTCTGCAATGAAATTGTACATTTTATTCCATCATATTCCATTTACCATTTACTGTGTAAACTGAATTGTTAAAGGTGCTCCATTGATTTACTAAAAGAAACGAAATGAGTGAGTTTAGAGTTGAAAGTTGCAAGACTTGAAAAAAGTCAAAACCGTAGCTAGTTTAGTTTTAGTTTTAGTGTTTTATCTAAAGTTCTACATTCTACATTCTATATTAGATAGAGTTGGATGGTTTCACTACTCTTTTCTACCTGACCTTCCTCTTCTTCTTCATCTCTCTTTTCATTTATTTAATCTCTAAACGTTTCAACTTTCAACTTGATAAGAAAATTTTGTAATGCATGTATATAAAATATAATATGTATAAAAAAGAGAAGAATTAGAATATCTTGAGGTGCTCAGTTCAACACATTATATATGTACATCTACATGTACATATTGTAGACATATTCCATTATAAAGTACGAGTATACACTCATTCTCATTCTTGTTTTCATTTTCATCATTTCACTAGAATCTAGAATCCTTTTGACAAGTAGAAAAAAAACTGGAAACAACTATTTATTAGATTTTTTTTTCTCTACTTTCTTTCTGTTTTCTGATACCTCTCCTGTCCATACTTCATACTCCATACTCCATACAGTTTTACATTGTATATTGTACATTGTACATGAATCTGCATATGTATATTGTATGTGTTGGAAAGACAAAGACGAAGACGAAGGAAGAGACTATTTTCATTTTAATTGCAAATTTAATCTGCTCACTCCTATTCCTGACGGCTGACTCCAGTCATTATACTATTCATTATACATGAATAAAATAAAAGAATTAAAATAAAAAAAACTGTGTGTTTTCGTACTTGTAGTTTTACACAAATTTATACTGACTCTGGTTCTGGTTCTGGTTCTAAAGGTTTTAGGGTTTAGAGTTTAGTGTCTAGTGTCCAGAGCTTACAGTCGACGAAACTGAGCAATGCAGAGAATTTATATGCATATATTTGTATGTTAAGTGTGTGTTTGTCTTGCTTGCAAATCTTGTTTATGTTGTTCCTCTCCTCGTAATTGATGTCACTTACGAAGGAGAAGCGACAGGTTGACTTGAGTTAAAAATAATGAAAGTAATATTAATTACTCAAGAAATTCTAAATGCTGAATGATTGGATACTCTGTACTTTATACTTTATACTGGATGCTGGATTGTAAATTGAATAATTTATATATATTTCATATGATTTCTTGTTTCGTAGGCTTTTTTGTTTTTTTACATATGTGCTTATGTTAATATGTGTATGAAAAGTAGTATACGACATACGAGCTTCCAACTTGCAACTATAGCATTTCTGCTATATCTTTTTCGGCACTCGGTATTTGGTACGTACAATGTACAATGTTCAGTGTATGTATTTTACATGAGACACTAGACAGTAGACAGTAGAGAGTACAATGTACACATTACACATCTTGTCCGCTGTCCATCTACGATGAAAAATGGAAACCTGGACATGGGACATGGCATGTCGTCGTTCGTATACAATATACAATATATATACGTGTATTTAAATATGCAAGTGTTCCTCTAGATAAAAGATAGAGCATGTCATGTACATTGTACATGCTTTTATTATGTATGTATGTATTTTGTGAGTAAACATGAAGTGATTATCACATTAAATATATTATACGCGCCTCCATGTTATTATCTAGTCAAAGGGAAACAGAAAGGGGAAAGGAAAAGGAGAGCCTGTACTTTATGCCGTATTTATCCATGTATATTGTATATAGGTAATGTGATGTGATGTATGATGTGCTTTACACGAGTCCAATCCAATCGAATTCAATCCAATGCAATATAAAATACAATGTACAATATACAATATACAATCCAGAATGTAGAATATAGTTTTGGAATTGAGTATACTGAATGCGGTTGTTTCTTGGCGTTTGACGTTCAAGTAGAATTAGAATTAGAAGAGTAAGGAACGAGTAAATATATATAAGTAAGTATAAGTAAGTGAGCAAGCAAGGAGTTGAAGTAACAGAAAAAGAAGAAGATGAGATTAAGAGACTTGATAAGAATAGAATTGGAGAGATGTGCTCTGATGTGCATTGTTAATTCTACTCAGGTGTGATGTGCTCTGAGCTAAACTTATACACACAGCACAAGAACGAGTACGAGCCTGCATCAATTCCAATCCATTCCATTTCATTCCTCAGTTTTGATCTTGGATCTTGGAGTTTGTACACTGTACATTGAACATACAACGTACAAAGCTCAATAATAATATAATATAGATTCTCTACTTTTGACTTTGTACATTGTTTTGTTGTTCTTGTCCTGTCTTTTATCGAGTATTGAGCATTGAGCTTTTGATATGACTCCCTTCAATAATATTGAATTCTGAACGTGGTGTAATGCTCATAATATTTTTCCTCTCTTTTCTAAATATTTTGCATTCTACTCAACTACTAAAATATTATGTGAAATGCGGTACTCTAAAAAAATATTTATGGAACAAAATACCGGGAAAATTGTACAAAAGTTTACAATTCTTACCGTTTTGGAAGTTTAAAGAAAGCTCGGTGAAGAATCAGCCTGTTCCGAAACGGTACAATCACTTTTATTTGCAAAGTTTTAGTTTGACAAACACTTGAAAATTTGATGTGGAAGAACGTGAATATTATCCGAAATTTTAGTTTTTTTACTCTCACTTTTTTCGTGTTTCCTTGTTTTTAAAATATCACTAAATACAACATCCAAAACACCACTGTTGATTTTTTTGTTTTTGAATTTATAGTGCACAAGTATTTGTAGTAATTTTCAATGTAGAAAAATTAAAATGAATTTTAAAACAAATGCAAAAAAAAAACAAACTAAAACTTGATAATAAAAACTGTACTTTTGTTCTAGTTTTTAGTTTATTTCCTTTTCTTGTTGTTTTCAAAAATAAATGTAAATTTTTGAAATTCCAAAGACGTCTATAAGCTCGAAACGTGGTTCACTCAGATCAGATGAGATCAGATATGACCAACTAAAATAATGCACAAAATAGTTGGTATTTAATAAACAGTCACTTTTACAATTTTACTTGTGTGGTAAAATCGGTAATGTTAAAATAATAATAATAATCTTATTATTATTTGGTTGTATTACACTGAAATTTATAGTAAATTCATTGGTATTAGAGTTGGTAAATACAAGGTATTTGTTGTTGTTGTTGTTGTTCTTGTTGATGATGATGCTGATGATAATGAGGAGGACAACGTCGAGGAATAAGTACGAAGACGACGACGATCAAAATGATGTGATGTTTTGTTGGTACACGTTGAATGTGAGCCGTGTGTGTAAATGTTTGTTGGAATTGGAATTGAAATGGATTGAACAAGTTACAGAGTACAAGTACAGGTTACAGGTTTCTTATGGCATACACACACTAGACACACTAGACACTAGACACACAATGCAGTACAACGTACAATGTACAATGCCAGTGCACAAGATGCACAAGATACAAGTGAATGAATATCAGTAAATTCGTTGTTGTGTTTTGTGTGTGTGCTCAGTTGCGCTTTGTTATGTAGTGAGTGTGTGTATGTTCAGTTATGTGATGTTATGTTGTGTTGTGTTTGTTGGAGGTTGGAGGTAAAGGTATGTAAAATGTTGGAATATGTAGAATGTAAAATGTTTTAAGAAAAGGTATAAAACTTAAATGGGGGATGCAGCTAGCAAGCCAGTGGACGAGCTTGAACAGCTGCAACTTGAAGACTTAAAGACTTGAAGAAGCTGCATGGGGTATTACCTGCTTCTCCTCAGCCATGTTGTCAGATCTCCTCCACCAATCAACTATCCGCCATGCCAAACTACAGAGTACAGAACACAGAGCACAGAAAAACAAAGCAAAGAGTAAAGAGTCAAGTACAGAGAGTAAAGAGTAAAGAGCAACCAGATAGATAGAGAAAACTACATCATATAAAAGATAAGGAACGAGAGAGCGAGAGAGAGACAAACAGAGAGAGAGAGAGAGAGTCACACTCTGGACTCTGGACATATTATCATAATCATACGCTTCTCAAAAACTGCACTCAGCAGCAAATTTTATTGTCTGTTTTTACCTGAATAACCCAACCCCAAAGAACTCTATCTCTTGACAACAGACACCCTATTCTCACTCTCTCTCTCTCTTAAATACACTCTCACTTCTTCTTGTTTATGTAACATACCCTTTTGAATTTTGGACTTTACTTATTGTTTACAGGTCTACTGTTATGCACAAGTACAACTACAAATGTAAAATGTAAATACAAATGTAAATATTATAGATGAGGAAGGGAAATGTGGGATGTGGGATGAGAGTTTGTCAAAAGTAAAAAAAAAATCCACTCCTAAAAACGTCCTCTCATTATATTACCATTATTTTATGACAAGTTCATTTCCGGCCAATATTTACATGTATATTTATATTTTTATGAATACATATTCTTTCTTGTAAATCAGCACCCTTATCATCATCAGCGGGTGATTCGGAAAACTTGTGATCCCTAAAACCTCTAGGATAAAGGACAAACTTTTAATACTGTAGTGGAAAAAGTGTGGGTTGAAAAGAAAAGCTTAAAAACTATTTATCTGCGGATGCGGATAGTTGTGGACTCAGGTCTAATGTCCAGCTGACGTTCGACGTCTCCTGTTCATCCGAATTCGAAATCATATAAAATATAAAGAAAGACGTCTAAAATCTGACATAAAAAAGACATTAAATATTAAATGTTTATTTTATTATTTGAATTTCCGTCCGCGGTAACTGTTTACCACAAGATGTTAGTGACGCCAAACTTCAGTGCAGGCTCATGAACTAACCAAAGAAGCATAATATAATAAAGTTAGTCAATTTCAAATATAATTAAATGAAATGATTAACCGAGTCTTCATGTTTCAGTGATGGGAATGTTTCAGTGATGGGAATGTTTACTCAGTTGAAGTCATTTTTTACCATGTAAAATGTACAATTTGTATACAAGATGTTGAAATGTATACAATGTAATGTAATACTGAGATGTATCCAAAAAGTTGCAAAGTGCGTGCGAGCTAACAACACAACACAACACAGTACAAAGCATGAGGCAACAGTCCAGTAGCGACGGATATAAATGTGAAGTGGAGAGTCAAGTGCTACTGAAATAATTAGTTTGTTACGTATGAAACAAATGTGGCTGTCTTTCGCTAACTATGAATCTGACTGCTGACTGCCGACATGTCACAAAGTAAAAAAAAGGAAGAGAAAGAGTACACAGTATGAAATTGAATGGATGGATATTCTTGCTATATGAATGTTACACTAATGATAAAACCAAAACTAAAAGTATCTACTCGTCCTTTTTCATAGCATGGACTGTATTACGACTGTTTTTGTTACTGTTTTATGTAAGTGTGTTTGACCAGACTGTACAGAGGCACTGTATAAACCTGTCACTCTCTTGCATTCAATTTCTCTTTCTTTTTTTTCTTTCCTTTTTTATTCTCAGTCCTCTACGCAATATGTAGTTATGTATTCTGTATAATATTTTAATGACCGTGCTTGAAAAAACAGTACAAACTACAAACCAAATACAAACGTTGAGAAAAAAACTTTGCAGAAATGAATGCAAAAACTACAAAGATGACCGTACCAGTAACAGTTTCGTAACAAAAATCAATAGGCTAGTTCACTATTGTGCTGTGACTTGAGAAAATGAGAAATAAGACTAAAAGATAAGTTAAGAAAGCACACGTATTTATTTTTGCAATCTTTGGTTTAATTTGAACCTTTGAACTTTTAACTTGTATAATAATATATTATTAAAATCCATGCTCTTTGTTGTCTTTTTTTGCTTCAGTCACCATTTGAATGTGGAGCTGCGAAAACAAGGCAGAAATTCGTACCTTATTTATTTTTTCTCGTGGGCTTTTATGACCTCATCATCATTATATCCTACACACTACACACACACTCATTCATTCATGTCTTATGTAGGGTGTAGGTATAGCTATGAACTATGAAGCAAGGAGCTTCTTGAGGTTTGAGGAGCGAGTCATCATTTTTACGATACTCATCACAAGACACATGTGCTATTTTGCTAACCAATAATTCACCATTGATGATGACTCTCTGATTGTTGTGCCTTGTGCTTGCGTTCTGTACAATTTTATCTAACATTTCAAAATAAAAAGTGTATAAAGAAAATGTAGGAAAAAGGTGTACAATATACAGAAAACAACTTCACTGCGTACTATTTACTCTGTATGTCTTTTTGGAAAGAAGAGAACAACTAACATTTTAAAACCAATCTATCAACTAATTTGACCTGCGATAGAGAAGTTTGTACATTGTACTTCAGTGTACACGGGAAAAGGGGAAAGGGAAGAATAAAGACAGTAGCCCTTGTCTAAAATTAGGAATTAAATTAATGTAATATAAAATTCTGTGTTACACTTGCTCCGTTTTCTCGTATTAAGCTTGCACTTTAGGAGTTACGTCCGAGTTAGGAGAGCTGGGAGCTTTCAACAAACAACAAATTGAACAAGGGAATTAATAGAGTTGAATATATTTTTTGAGATGAAAATTCGGATTCAAGAGTTTTTAGTTGGGAGTTTTGGAGTTTGGAGAGAGCAATTAATTGGGATGGAGGATTTCTATTTCGGAATTTTTTGATCCTATTCCACCTGGCAACCTTTTTTACTTTTTCTCATCAGGGGTCCTTTACTCAAGGGCTTCAAGCACACCTATTCTCAACTGACACATTTTTGATTCCAAAACCATCGCGGGAATACTGAATACGGAATACTGAATATAGAATATGCATACACTTGTAAACACAGACGAGAGGTATCTATCCATCTATCTTTCTTTCTATCTATCTACATATTGCATATCCAAGTTACACATTTTCATCCTCATCTTGACTTGACTTGTCTTGGCCATATCCATGTCCATGAACATGTCCAGAGCCAATGGTGCATTTAAAAATGTATGCTCGTAAATAAGCATCTTTATGTACGGTTGTAAGAATAAAGGAAAGAAGGAAAAGGAATCTGGCATGGGAAGATTCTGAGCGAGTGTGTACAAGTATAAGTATAGGTATAAGAATACGTTTGAGAGAGAGATGGAGATGGAGAGACAGAGAATAAAGAGAAAGACACAAGTATCTTCTTCGTCTTTCTTCCTTTCTTTCTGTGTACCTGCTGTATTTTATGAAGTAATAATAATATCAAGTACGAAGAAGACGAAGAACGAAGAACTCGGGAAGAAAAAGAACAACTGGGAATACTTGAACATTTGAACATTTGAACACTGCATTATGATGTACTGATATTCTCTGAAACCAAACCAGAGACCGGAGATCTTCTTCTTCTCTTGTACAGATTAAGTGTATGACTGTTTGTGAGTGTGTATGTAGTTTAGAGTTTAGATATTGCTTTTGATGTCGTACAGGTAGAAGATAGAAGGTGGAAGGTAGAATATAGACTTTTCCCTTGGTTTGGTTTTGGTTTGCCTTGGCTCTGCCCGGCACTCAGCACTAAAGAGTACACTTAACCCGATTTAGCTTTTTTCTTTGAGATGGGACTGAGGACTCAGCTGGATGCTGACGATTTCATGCTGTAACCAAGCAACTCTTTCCTAATAATAATTACACAGAGAAAGAGATACTGACTGATGCAGATGCACAGACACATTCTTCTTCTCACTTGTGAGTACTGGTACTTGTACTGGTACTGGTATGATGTACGTTTTACATCCCTCATCAGAATTTCTGTTGTTGTTGTGGTTCTTGTTCTTGTTCTTGCTGCTGCTGTTACTTTTGTTGTGGTTCTATGTACAAAAATCTCAAATCTCAAATCTCGGCTTGTCTAATGTTTGAAATTTGAAATGCTTAACTTATTTCTATTTTTGTATTCAAGTAATGTGGCTTTTTTGAAATTTTAACAGACAGGAAACAATCAAGCCAGACGTACTTGAGATTTTTGAGTTTCTCATCAAAAACTATGTTTTGTATAAAAAAATCTGTGTGCTTATAAAAAGTAAAAAGAAACATGAGCATGAGTGGATATTATTATTCTTTATTGTATATAATATGATTTTCATGCTTCAAAGAAAGCTTTTTAGTTCTTTCATTTTTATTTGATAAGGCATAAGACCGAGAAATTAAACAAAACACCGGTACTTGAAAATTGAAAATATCTGTAGGTCAAAAATTCCACAAGCAGTAAGCATTGTGCATATGAAATATCAAATATAAACTGTACAGTAAAAAGTAGGTAGGAAAAAAATGGGTCAATATGAGAAAACTTACTCATTTTATCAATATTTTATACTAAAGCTTTTAAATTCTCGTTCACAGCATAAAAATGATTGTATCTGTAAATGTGATAGTTTGTATTATGAATTTTGTAGTTTGTACAATGTATGCAAGATGCACACGCAGAATCTGCATCTCGTGTGATCTGTAGTTGGAGTTGAAGTGAGTTTTCTTGTAAAATCCAAGTACTGAGCCTCCCCTGCTACTTTTAAACTTATTAGAAAATCTCCTCACATAATATTTCAAAACGTATAATTGTCTCATTATTTTTTATATATTTTTTAACAGTCACTTTTTCATCTCATATTCCTCTCCTCTTTGGATGTACTTTCTCTCTTTCTTTTTTGTTTGCGTACTTTGTACTTTATGAGTAAATTACAGGTACTTAAGCTGATCATGTGTGTAGAAGGACGAAGGACGCGAAGAAGGTTACACGTTTGTGAGAACTGAGAACTGAGAACATGCTCTTTATTCTTTACTCCTTCCTTGATGCACATCCTTAGTAGACTTAATACTTTATACAGAATACAGATACGATACAAATACGTTTCTCCACCTATAATAGTTAAAACTAGGTTTTTTTGTACATCTTTTCCTCTGGTCTCCATTCTCTTTGCATTCTTATTTGTACTATGAACTATGAACATTTAAAATCTTTCTTTCTTTTCTATTTTGTCCTCAGTCAAACCTTCAACTTGTTAACTTGTTTCTCTGATCATGTACAAATTTTAAATAATAATAATCATATTATCAAAAAATACCGTTGGTTTTAACAAGGTTGGAAAATACTCAAAAACAAGAATGACGCGCGCTTGTTGTTCAACAGACAACAGGGGAAAAGATATTGGTATTGGCATTCGTATTCGTATTTGTATCTACTATGTACTTAACAATAAATATTATTAGCAAGTGAATTGTTTTTTATTATAAAGCGGTTTTGCCAGTATAGGGAATTTTTATTAGGACGCTGTTGCTCTTGCTCTGGCTCCTAAAGCTGAGCTCAGTTACCTTGAAGTCGACTTTGACTCTGCTTTTGCTAGGGCACGTACATATTTATTATGTACAATGTACAAATGTAGAGTTGAGTAGAGTTTTAAGTTTTGAGCTTATGTACAAGGAAAAAAGTTGATGATGACAGCTGAGGGCTTTTGACCTCTTTAGAAAAAATTCTTTACTAATCGTAAGGAGATAAATGTACAGTATTACTTCTTGTTACTTGTAGTCTGCGAATTGAATTGAAATTGGAAGCTGTGGAGAATTGATGAGTTGATTTTCATTTTTCAGCAAGGTTACATCATTAAATCATCAATATAATATGTAATATGTAATATTATTTCATTAAGGATTAAGTCCAGAGTGCAGTGAACAATGTAAAGTATGCAACTAGAACTTGGAATCTGATCTGTACTCACTGATCATTTTTGATTTGAGATTTGAGTGGATTTGGGATTTAAGTGAGTGCCAACAGCCAACAAGTATTATTATTAGTTCAATCATATGTACTTTTGTCTATTGGCTATTGTCATACATAGGGCACGAGAGGAGACGAAGGAGCAAGAGGGAGAAAAAAAACAAAACTGATAGGATTTGTGTGTGCAAAACAAACATCAATAACCGCAGTAAGAAAGTGCATGGAAAATTGAAAACATAAGACGGAGTAAGAAGTAAGAAGTATGTAGAATGTAGAATTGCATAGACTTGAGTTATCCATATCGATATTGATATTTCTCGTTTTGTCCACCCAGCACAAAGCATACCTACATAATACATATGTGTGTAAGTGTATAGTGTATAGTCTTCTGTCTTATCCTTAGGAAGAGCTGAGACTGAGATGTGAGAATAAAGAGGAAAGGGGAAAGATTGGTCAGCCATTTAAGTATTAAATATATTAAATCTGAAGTATGGAATACACTTTACTTTACGTGGGGACCTGGAGGCCACGTCCTGCTGTGTTCAACTGGTTTGGTTTTTTGAATATCTTTTTTGAATTCTGTCCATATGCCCAAGTTTTCTCTCAATTCTTTGCTTGTTCACCAACTCTCTCTCTCTCTCTCTGTGTCTCTGTTTCTGTCTCTCACTTACTCGATCCCGTCTCTCGTCATGAAATATTCTCGCAACAGGGACTCTTCAAAAAGCTGCGTACTTCACATCAAATATTTTTCTATTAAAAGATACACGAACAGACACAAAAACCAAAACCAAAATCAACGTATCTCGTCTTCTCTCTGTCTCTCTCTGTTAAAATTAAAAATGATTCTTTCTCTCATTTCCTTCGTGTATGTACAATGTAAAGTCTTTGGCTGAAAACTAAAAATTTTGAAAAAAAAAAATGTAAAGGAAACTGTCCATTTGGACGTTTTGACTTTTTCACTTTTGACAATCTACTGTCTAAAGTCTACAGTCTACAGCGTCTGTATCATCATGTTGATCAACTTGAAAAGTACATGTATATATTTATATTCATATTTCTACACAGGTGGACAAGCTACATACATTTACAACTTACCGACTGACCTTTCCTTCCATATTGTTTTCATCCAGACATTTTCCTCCGGATTTTCTGTTTCTTCAAAAATCAACCAAGAAATGATATTGTAATTTTTATATAAAAGTTAGAATCAGCTTACAAAGTACAATGCAAATCTATCTTGACTTTTAATGTCACTAAAAATAGGATCAAAATTGGTAAATCAGTTTTTAATCTTTTATTTATTCATGAATTCATGTAGTACGAATTATGGTGGAGTTTCCACAATTTTTAACTATAAAAACATGCCTTGAACAAACCAAAAGGAGTAACTATTTTATCGCGTTTTCTTGGAACAGCTTTCATCTGCCAGTCCATTGTCTATTGTTTTGATATTCCTTGTTTATTTGTACGTTCAATTCATGTGCATTGTGTATTGTGGATTGTGCATGAAGCATTTAATTTGTGGAATTCGTACAACTAATTTTGCGGCACTTTAAATTGTAAGGCAACAAATGATATAATTGCTGTCAATTTCATTGTCGTATGATCATTGACTTGCTTCAAATTGACAGATGTAAAATGTATAGGTAGAAAACTTCTAACGTAGACATTAGAGGATTATGATACAGTTTACTTCATTTTAATTGTAGTATAAATTGTAATAAAATGCTGCTGGAAACTAAAAGTTTAAAAGTATGAGGACGATACAAAAGAAATTGTTGTTTTTTAGGTTTTATTTGTATATATTGTTTAAATAATTCAACCATGTTAGAGGACGGAGGAAAAAACACTAAATATTCAATATTCAGTATTAAACAAATGCTACATGAAGGATTTGCGATTCGCTGTATCATGTATAACTTGTACATTGTACAGTATAAGGTTCATGTACATTATATTTTGTATTTTGTATAGTACAGTTTCAAGCTACAAAAACCTTCAACACAAGTATTACTTGATGCTTTAATATGTGTAAGTAGAACGTAGTTTGTCTATATAAATTATAAATATACAGATACAATGTACATAAAACTTTCATGTTTTCATTACCACAAATAAAATTATGATTACATTAGTTATTAACCATGTGCGAATCTGCGTCATACATACAGTGTACAGGAAATGTTAAGAGTATTTGATTTGGTTTTATTTCTTTATTCAGTTGTGAAAAGTTTTCAATCAACTTAATGAATGATTTCCAAAACCAGACAGCATGGAGTATGTATTTTGTTATGCATGAAAATAGATTATTAATCCATCGAAATACGTAATACTGGGACTATTGGTGGTAGATTGGCTCTTAATTAATGACAAGTATATGAATGACAAAAGGCGCAGAGGTAGGTAGTAAAACTGTCATAACAAGGCATGAGAAAAATATCATCGTTATTGAGGTAGGAATTTAACCAACTAATACTCTAGTTGCGCATAGTCCTGTGTGCTTTATGGTGTGTGGGAAAGTATTCAAAACTCAAATGGATAGTTGATAGTTGCACTGGACACCAGGCTCCCAAAAGTATTGAAATAATATCCCGCAGTAAATTTTCATCCAATGACAACATCATGTATACTGTATACTATACGTAGTAGTCTATATAGTAATCATGGGCTAAAGGCAATATATCTTTGTTTAGTTGTAGATCGGGCATGATACAAATTGTTTGTAGCTCTTCTTCACTTCCTTGTTGGCTTGAAAACTTGAATACATGATATTTTCCATAGTTTCCATTGGTACTATATTGATATTCTGAAAAATGTCGCTTTTTGTGTGGTATTTGGCATTCAGAAAATAAAGGTATTTTGTTACTCTTGCATTTCACGTACGGTTGTGCAAAATACTGTGTACTGTATATAGTGTACAGTATACACACAAGTACCTGGAATACTCAGAGGTGTATGATCGTATGTTATACTACTTCACATGAATAGATAGTACGATATTAAAGTTTTCCTCGGTAACATGGCTCTGAATTAATAATGGGCACGGGTGAGTGGTTCTAGGTATTTCTAGTTTCTATTCATAAACACTTTTCGGTGGTTGAGTACATGCCGAAAATTGTATCAAGTTCTCATGTTACAGACACTTCACTGTGTGCAGCTCAAGTCGGTGGTTGAATTTTGTCTTTTGTCCTCTTGCTTCTTTTTTGTTATACATTATACATTTTATTTCATCTTTAAACAGCACTGTTGTTTAAAAGTTTTCTCCTAGATACTAAATACTAATTTACATATTATTATTACTATTGAACAATGCTTTGTAAACGGGATTTGCGCTTTAATTTGATAGCCTTTGACTTGGATGCTAATTTAGGGATTTTGCCAATAAGAGTAGATAAGAAATTGGGGGTGATTCAAATGGACAATCGCCTGTGGAAAAAAATCCTACATAGATTTTGGCAGCTCCTCTGCACGGTCCATTGCAGTTTAACAATTTTTCGAACTGTGAGTGCGGTTTTTGGTGAGTCGGACGAGAAGTCAGCAGTACGATTTCCTCTGTGTATAGCTGGCTGCGTCTGCTTTACCTTCTTCTTCTTGGAATCCTGTATCATGTTTGACATTTATCCAGAAATAAATACAAAATTATTCAATGATTTTACACAAGGGAAAGCTATCACAAGTTCCTTTCTAATTGGAGCTCGAGCTCGAGGGAGTAAAATACTCCTAGGTTTTGAGAATATTCAAGAGTTGATGTTATACGTTTCTTCAATTATGATTCACCCTGCTATTTTCGCTGTACCCCTCCTGTACATTGCGGATCCAGGGATTTTCATCCTCCTTGGACCACTTGTTGACCCAAAAATGGAGAGCTGGTGGAAACTGATCCCATGTATTCTTGCGGAGATGAGTGCTTTTCTCTACTACTTTGCGACTCTTAATTACATCACTTTCATGATTGTTTCTTTTGTGGAGGGCTTCTGTAAACTCGTGAGGAGAGAGATTAAACAAATCAGGTAAAAAATTGTGCTTTCACTTTTCATTTGTTATGAGGGTGAACTCGACTCGAGAATGAACTCGTGTTAAAAATAAAATAAAATATGAAAATAAACTGGAAAAACGACTGAAAACTTACTTTTGAATTAAAATTGAAAATATATTGACTGTGTTTATTCAATGAGAATGTTGAATAAAGTGGCAAAGTTCCGAAGTGGAACTTGACTGTGTAAAATAATAGAGAGAGAGTAACTGTGTGAATGACAGCAGTTATGAATAATGTTTTGCCAATCTGAACTTTGTGGGGACCTTTTGGACTTATGGAGAGAACTCAATCCTGAGGCCTCAGAGGGCTCGCTATTTATACTCTGGAGAAGTCCAGCGTCGGAGACTTGAAAATACAGTTTTTGTTATACAATTTGGAGCTTATAGTAAGTTTATATAAGTTATAGGAAACATTTGATTACAGAGTATAGGTAATAGGTAAATACAAATACTTTATAGGTATAGCGAATAGTTAGTTTTCACTATTCAGTTTTTGCAAATATGCCTAAGATACATTTCTTATAGATATCGCAAGTGTCCAATACTAGCTGATATACATATAATGGTGAGGACAGTTATAAGTCTAGTCATATTATTACAACTATTACAATGTTTTGACTACAAATATTAAAAATGAATAAAGACAAAGAAGAGTATTCAAAGTTCTTATTTACGGACTTTAAAGGTATTTAGAATATATATATAACGTCGAGTGTCTTTCTATATGAAGACTATAAATAAGTATTTTAGCTTATAGATTATAGTTTTTGACCATAATTAGTACAGTGTATGATGGGCATAGCCCTTATAAAAAGAGAATTATTTACATGAATCCAAAATTGCATATTAAATTAACATGGAACAACGTTTATATGAATAAAGTCAAAAACGTTGCGACATTTGTGAAGTTTAAATGGAGGATTTTACATGCTAATATTATATGCTGGTTTGTTTTATTTTTTGAAATCCTAGTTATGAAAAAATCTCCTTGGAAATTCGACTTGAGAAAGCCATAACTAGTCTGAATGAATTGAAACTTCGATCTGATCTTTTCCAGGTTGGGTTTGCTATGGCAATCGCAATCATCAAGGATTTGGCGTTTGCGGCATCGATTGTAGGTGGATTCGGAATCGTTCATTTTGGCGTGACCAATCCTTTGTATACTGTAGTCCATGCTTTTGCCTTTTTTGTTGGGTCCATTTGTTTTGTTGCCATGTTTAACAATGCATTTCAAACTGAGGTACTTGTGGAGGACTTGAAACAAGAGATTCTGGTGTGGTCTCAACAACTTTCTCTAGTAGAAAAGAGGGACGAGTATAAAAAGGAAGTGAAAGCCACTGCGCCAACGGTTGTTAAAGTTGGAAATTTCGGAAAGATGGAGAGAGAAAGTACCATCTTATTTCTGGATTTTGTTTCTCAGCAAATCGCCAGTTTATTAATTGGATTTCAATAAGTACATCAAAAGTTTAAGCATTTATTATTATTATCGATACCCTGAGAGTATTTTGTAAATTTATCAATAGAAACAGTATCAAAACTAAAACTAAATTATAACTAAAGTAAAAAAACAAAATAAAAGTTGAAAGATTCTGCAGATCCAAATATCAAATGTATTATATTATAAATTATAAACTTGATTATATTATTAAATTAATTTTTGTGAATTTTCATAATCTATGCAGTTTATTTCCATATACTTAAACAACTAAATAACTTTTCTTTTCTCCTGCCTTTCCCCTCTGTTCTTTTACATCGTTTACTTGTTAAGCGTATTTAAACTTAAAGCATTATGTATAATGCATAACAACTTCAGTAGACAGTCCATCGGTATACTTTTCTATTCAACCATTTTTACACATGCTTTCATGAGCACATTATTCATAAATACGTAAGCCGTTTGCGACTAAGAATAGTAACTAATGATTTTTTTTTCTGATTTATAATTCACATGGTTGTTGAGGTATCAACTATCCTATTTTCTCATTGTACAGTAAACGGTCCATCCTTTCACAAAGGATCAAATGAATTGCACGTTTGTAGCTGAGCCTGGTAAATTTTTAATTTGACTCAACAGTTGATGAGCAACGGTGTAATTTAATATTATAGTACCACGAGCCATGAGTACAATGTACGTACAACGTACAAGCTTACCCTTGACGATATCGGTAAATATAAATCTTCATGTGTATTTTACATGAGTTATGTTGAAAAAATTTAAAACTGCAAATTTTCATATATACATTCGCCATTTCTTGTGTAGTGTATAGTAATAATAATATTCTCCAAAATATTATGTACATTTCAGAAAGAATGTATGCACATATTTTATTCCATTTTTCATGCATAGGTTTAGGATTACATTATAATACATTATGCAAGTAAAATACTCTCATAAAATGAATTATTTGTTCTATGAAATTGTAATATTATAACTCATAAAACTAAGAATAAATAAGAATAAAACTCCATTGGTTATTAATTCATCATATGAACAAGAGCTTTTTTTTATTATATAATTCACATGTTGAGAAACATTTCCTTTGTGTTTCGTTTTGTTTTCCTTTCTCTCCTGCAGAACACTGTAATGGTGGTATTTAAACATTTTGGTCGGCTATTGAGTTATGAATAGTAAAAAGTAAACAGTGAATGGGACGTTTAATGTTTTCCTGTTCAAGTGTGAAATGTCCACAGTGGACCCATCCGAGATTTCTATGTACAATGTACAATGTCCAATGTAGAGGGTAAAGGGTCTGTCAGGATTATAAAGAAAGAAGAACCATTATTTGTTTATTGAGATGTGTCTGTCTGTATCTACAATGTACAATGTACATTGAACAGCAAACAGCCCTGTGTTATTTATCTTTGGACAGGAGTAGTATCTATTTGTCAAGTAGAAACTCTTTCACTTTGCTTTTTCTTCAAATACCAAATACTAAACATAGAATGTAAAAAGTTTAATATGATTACAGGTGAATGTTGTGGGTATTCCGTCTTTTTTTCTACTTGGGGAAACAAAGAAAGGGTTAAAATGGTGATAGTAATTTTTCTTCCTTTGGTTTTCTTGTTCTATTCCTCACTCTTCCAGAGGAAAGACACAAAATGTCAATATTTTCAAATACCTTGTTTTTTCATTTCATTTTGATGCTGTCGCGTATAAGTGTCATCGTATGGACAGAAAAAGGAGACAACTCTTACTAATGTTGGAATCCTTGGTTTTGCGCCAACCAGGTTGGTTGCAAATTTTATAAGGAATAATAAAATCCTCAGTGATTTGTTTAATTGCCTAGGCAATCTTTAGTGTAGGGACACCAATGTCACTGTAGTGAGTGCTTGGACACTGGTCAACCACTAGGGTATCAAGTTTCCTCCGTGTCAAGTGTCCCTGTCCTTATATTTTCATTTTTGTGTCACCGGCCGCATGGCCGTGGTCTGTGCATATGTACACTCGTGTATACTCCTTGTGTACATTTGTGCAGACTGGCCGTGTAGCTC
>JABASP010000569.1:0-47859 GCA_019776565.1 Sminthurinus signatus
CAAAAGAAGACACTTTCGTTTATATTGTGCATCTTTGCCTATTTTCTATTTTCTATTATCTATATGGGGAAAAAGTAATGAGATCCGTGATCCGTGGTATATCAATATACAGATAAGTTTCAATATCAATAGCTAATACCAATATTTGATTAGCTAACCTGACACTTCCTTGTACATAGATTAAAGATTATAGATACAAAATTATTCATAGTTTGTACAATGTACAATGTACATTGTACATGTACAGCAGTTCGGAAAACATAGGTAGAATGTAGATATACATGGTACTACAAAATTAAATTATTATGTTTGTTTATCACCCAACACCCAACGCAGAACGCACAAGAGATTCACTTGATATCGATGGATTCCTGTTTACATTTCCCCGTGTAAAACAAAACAGGCCTGGACAGTTTTGATGGAGGAAAAGGTTCTCACTTGTTGTATAAATTATCTACATGGTTCATGGTTCATCGATTCATGATTTTGATTTTCATGTCTTGTTCGTGACAAAACTTGCACTTTTACTACCGTTTCAAGAGATTTACACCGATGCGATGCTACAACCTAATATAAAGGAATGTAACACGATGGGAAATGGACAAGAGTTTTTTAATTTTTAGAATCATGCTTCAACAATCAACAAGAAGTGCTCAACTTTAGCTGGAACACCTTTTCCTACTGCTACTATTTTTTCCTTCAAATGATTTCGAGTTCTTTTTCATCATTTAATTTGGCACTAGTCCAATATGTACGTCTGTACTAATAACTAATAAGTAATAATGACTTTGTGCATAAAATTATGTAGAGAGTGAAACGCCAGTCTTTTTATACAGTATTTCTCATGTACAAGTAATACACATAATATTCCATCAAACTTTAATTATTCATATTTTTAATTTAGTCAAACTAACACAAGCTAATATTTGTAATTAACTGATTCTCATTAGAATATTTTTTTTCTTGGAAACTTGTACTTTTTTCTGGATCAAATTAACAAATCATGAGCTCACACGTTTTTACGTGGATGCATCCAAAGCTCTAGCTGTATCTCAAGCTTATAGAATAGAGACGAAAGACGTGATACGTAATGTCACTTATTCTTTGTTCTTTTTCTCAAGTCACAAGTCGTATGTGTACATTGTACTCTGTACACGTTAAGAACTAAGAAACAGCTACAATATTGAGCTTGATTACAATTACATTACAAGAGAAAACTGATCCTTATCGAATGCACATAATCAGAATCAGACTTTGTTGTCTGCAAGCTCCAAGCTTCAAGTTTAGACATTGCAGACATGGATATTTGATATTGTGTTGTGATTTGTTGTTTGTTATTTGTTATTTGTTATCTTTTTCCGCTTCATGTAATTTTGCACATGTTGAATGTTGAATCTTGGCTTTTGAGCGTCACGTTTGCCTCATAACTTTTTCTTTGCTCTCCAACAAAATGAAAATACTGCGTACTCTATCGTCTATCTTATATCTACAAAATGCAACATATACATGAAATAATTCTTTGTTCTGTATCTATTTTGCTGGAGCACATTCTCTTTAAACTTGACTGGATTTGGAAAAAAGAAAAAAGGTAATGTAGACATAACACAAACACAAACTAAAAAACAAACCCATGGTGCTTTAAAAAATGATAAAGTGTTTACATTTTTCGCATCAAACATGGAATTTGGAATTTAGGTTCGTCTTTATCTTTATTCTTTATTCTTTTTGTTTCTTGTGTACTTCAAACGTACAATAGTAATGATAATCAAGTTCATCATCTTGTGTTTTTTGTTTGATGATGTGACTACAATGATGAAAAATGACGAGATTCAAAATATAACATGAAAAACTGCAACTTTATTTACATGATAATAAATAATAACATTGTACAATTTACTTATATCTACAGAGTGTAAAAAATAAAGTATTTAGTAGGTATGCACAACAAATAACATGAGAGATTATGCAACAGTAAACATTTTGTATTTAATATTAAACACATGATGATTACTTGAAGATTCACCGCCGGCGATTATCGGATTTTTCTCTTATTTTCCGCACATATTACATTATATGATTCTTAATTTTTAATGAGACTGGTGATTCTTCATGTTTAATGCAATGATGAAAGTTGTAATCAACTTTTCTTCATATATTTTTAAGTTTTAAGTATGTATAATGTGGTAAAAATACTTGTGTATTTTGTCTTTTACACATTTTTTTCTCATTCTTCTATTTTACTATTTACTCTTTACCGTTAATGTTAATGAGCCGAAAATAAAAATGAAACAGAGAAAAACTTTTCATTGCTCAAGGGAATGATTTTGAATTTTGAGAGACAAATGCAAATTGTGAGCTTTGAGTTTAGAGGATCAGTCAGTTTTTTTTGGCGTTTGACCTTTGCAAAAGTATTCATAAATGAATACACTTGTGCATTTATTATCCGTTGGGCTTTGTCACTCAACGGACTGTCAGTTCTCTGGCCCTCTTCTTTCATCTCTCCTCTTGACTCTTGACTTTTTTTATCCCTATTTGCCGACAAGCTCTTCAGCCTTTCTAAAAGTACACTGGTACCGGCAAAAATGGAAAGGAATATTTCTGGACTTGAACACACACCGTGTACACTGTGTACATGAGAGCTGAGACTCTCCATCCGCACGCTCATTCTAAATTTGAATTTGACAAAAGAGAGGAATAGAAAGAAAACATAACAGAACACACGTGTGCATTCTCAATTTTCTATGCATCCTTTTTCTTTTACACCTGTGCATTGTGCATGTTTTGTGTCTGCCTCCCTCTTTTTTTACACACTCTTTTTGCTAGTACAAATAACTATCTACAAATTCCAGTGTCAGTACTCAGTACTCAGTATTCAGTAACAGTATGCAAAAAAGGTGTCTTCTTTCTTCTTTCTTTCTTTCTTCAACTTGCTATTAAATCTGACGTTTTTCATTTCCAAACTTTTTGTTTGTTTGCTGACGTGTGTGGGGCTCCTGTGTCTTTTTTTGTATAATTTTCCCCATCTTTTTGCATAACTCTATGAAAAGACAGAAACATAGAAAAAGGAGCCTTTGCTTTTAGTGCTTATTCCCCCATGTTAAAAATACAACTACTTCTGACTTCTGACTTCTTACTTGAGACTACAGCAAAATGTACACATTTACACAAAGAGGTAGAAGATACAGAAGGAACAAGAAAAGAAATCGTGAGCATATGGACAAGAAGAAAAAGCTACAGTCTAAACAATAAGAAGAAAAGAAGCATTGTGCTAATGTACTCAAACTCACAATTTGGCAATTTACATTCAACGTTCACCGTTCAACGTTCAGCGATTTTCTCCATTGTGATGCTAAATTTTAAATAATTGTAAACGGTATAACTCTTCGGTTAGAAGTATCTCGAATCTAGAATCTAGAACCTAAAATCTAGTATTTTATTGCCTAGTTTATTTATTCACGCCACACTTTTCTTCCGTCAGATCCTTTCTTTTCATCTCTAATTCTACAGGAAATACACAATATACATTTGTAATACACAATAGGTACAAAATTTCTCAGGCAAAGAAAGAAAAAGACTAGTAAACCAAATAGGATTCTTCATCTTCTATTCTACCACAACTGCAAAACTAAACTAGGAATTAGCACGCTCATGTTAATTGTAAATGTAAGTGCTGTTAAGCTGTTATAAATATTGTAGATTATGAGTACTCACCGATTAATTTGATACAGTCTCTTCTCTTTTGTCTATGCGTAATCAAAATATTTTCACTGTAATAAAACTAAATTTGTATAACAGACTAAAGCGTTTTCACCATTCAGCACCATTCGGTTTATAAAATGAGATTTTTTTTGGGCCTTTTGAACTTTGAATATTGAATATTCATAAAAAAATAAAAATCATGACTGGAACCAGTAAAATTTGTCCCCAGTGAAACTCAAGCAGAAAAATTGCACATGGTGCATAAATGTGGAAAATTCACAGATTGATCCACAGTAAATCAATACACAGCAGACAGTTTCTAGTTTTCAGTTCCAGTGGTCAAAGAAAGTTTGAAGGATGTCTGGTCTTTCGTCTACAAACTACAAACTGCACGCAATACTTTAATTTGAAAAAGTCACGTTGAGTCCAAAGTCGAAAACGATTCGATGCACTTTTTTCCTGAGTCGGCTTAAAAATTTAGTCATAGTTTGAATATCAAAATCAGTATCAAAATGAGTATCCAATATTCAATTGCAATGGATTGAATAAAAATCGAGAACAAAGTACAAAATGCACACTCTTTACTTTTTGGCTTATTTTTTACACATGGTGAATTAAAGTAAATGCACTACAATACACAAACTTTTGGTTTTGATTTTGGGTTCTCTTGGTTTTTCTTGAACTTTGACTGTAGAATGTAGAATAAAACCAGAACTGAAGTAAACACTCTGTATTTTCCTGAGAGTTGAGTTGAGCTTGACTTTGACTTTGAAATCGGTGAAAGAGTCAACTACCAACTAGTGACGTGATGAAACACGTTCACGTTCACGTTCATCTCCCAGCACAACCAACCACAGTTGTATTTGTATTTATTTAGAAACAGCACGAGCACAAGCACTACATTTGGTTTTTGGTATTGGCACTGTTTTGTAAGAAGAGAATACAGAATACAGATTTCACAGTAGGTAGTTGAGACGTTAGTTCAAGCTCAAGTTTACACTCAAAACTCAGGAGTCAAAAGATTCACGAGGGTTTTTTTATAATGAAAAAAATAAACGCGACAAGTAGTCTCACTAGTTACTTTTCTATTCTCTAGTTCTGGTACTGCCTACAGCCTCATAGAGTCTCAACATGTATCCAGAATCTAGAATCTAGAATCTAGATGCAACAGTACAAGAAACTGAAATGAGAGTAAAACTTGCACATGCAGATGAGAACGGGATAGCACTAGAAAAACCAATACTAAAACACAAATACGAATACAAATGCAAATGCAAATGCAGACGTACAGATACAGATAGATGAATATCTATATTCTATATCCACACTAGAAAAAGAAGAACCACTGAAGACTGACTGTGACTGAACTGAACTTGCTGTAATGTACTGCGTTCCTTCATTCCTTCATCTTCTTCTTCTATATTTAACTCCTGACTTGGTTACACTTTTTCTCCTCCACTCCATTTCTTTTTCTCTCGTCTTGTCTGTCTTTTTCTCCATCTTCTTCTGTTTGTGGATGTGGATGTATTTCCGTATTTTGTATGCACATGTCTTGAGACTTGAGTATATTGTGTATTGTGTATCTCCATTCTCCATCCTTCATCTAATACTCTGATACTCTGAGTAAACTGTACACGGGCTAAAAACGCACATCCCACGTCCCACGTCTATCCATCTACCATCTATCCAAATTCTAAATCCAAGAATATGGATCCATCTATTTTTGCTCTCTCTTTCCTTTTCCTTTTCCATTCCTCTGTTTACATTTGGGCTGTTACTCCTCAACAGTTCTTTTACACCTTCCATCTTCCATCTTCTATCTTCTGTCTTCCATCTTCTATCATTTTGTACAGTTACTGATGCAACTCACATCCAAACTCCAAAATCTTTAGGCATCACTTACACACACATCAAAAAAAACTTTGTACATGTTTCTGGTTCCTGATTTGTGTTGAATTATGATTTGAAACGAGCTTGTAATTTACGTATTCAATTTTTTCATGGGAGAATCCTTTTTCCATGTCTCAATGTTTCAATGTTTCGATCTTTGGATCCTGACTTATATCGATATTTATGAGAATAGGGGAACGGAATGGAATGAAATAGTTCTGGTGCTGGTTCTGAGTCTGGTTCTGCACTTCTGTCAAAGGAGGAAATACCATCTGTATTTGATTTCCTTGTATGTAATGGAGTCATGTAGTAATAGTATATTTGGGTGATGAAAGTACCAAAATACCGAACACCAGTTGAAAGTTGAAAGTCACATGAAAATGCATCGATGTAGTGTACAAAGTACAGTATACTGTATAAATTGTACACAAGAAACAGATGACTATTTCATTACACATGATATCGCGTATGTGGAGTGGAATCAGATGGAAATCATTCAGTGTACTACTGTTCTTGACTCTTCATTCTTTGTACTGCAGCTCCGTTAATATTGTTCATAACATGTGCTCATACAGCTTTGTCTAGGCTTTGAAACTACGAAACTATGGAACTATGAAGCTTTCAAGATTCTAGATTCAAGATTCAATTTTGATTTTGGGATGCATCTGCATCAATGCACATTGGAACAAAAAGAAAAGTAAAGGCCGACGCAGTCATTCATTCATTCAATACTCATAGCTCATAGCTCATGTACTTTGACGTTATCTCAAATACCTGACGTGTACGTTTACACCAACAAAAACTACACCATACACTATACTTTGTATGACATTATCTTCTTCCTTCTTTACAAGTATGGAGGATTGAGCTGTCTCAATGAATGTGATAAGAAGTATTCCTTGTTCTTCTTCATAACGTTGAGATTACAATTTAAACACTGGTGTGGATGCTGACGTCAAACTTTCTATGAAGCACGAGCATACGAGCATGGAAGCATGTGCCTAAAAAATAAACAGTGAAGAGTGAGCCTCACTAGTTCATTTTATGTTCGTAGTAAGTACTGTTGTCTTTGTCCTACTAAAATCCAGAATCCAGAATACTGTATCACAGAGAAAAAGGAGTAAAAAAAGCCTGGAGAAGATCATTAAACGAGTATGTTTAACTATGTTTTTTTACTACAGGTTCCTCTTCCTGTTCATGCGGCAACTATAAAAACGAAAAAGTGAATGTGCAATGTGCATTGGAAAATGGAAAATGGAAGTGAAGATTTAGCCCTGAATTTTTCATTGCATACATGAACATTGAACATTGTGCATCCTACATTTTGTCAGTTCTCTTTTCTGTTCTCTGCTCAACGTCTATAGTAGTTGAGACCGAAATGTAGAGACCGACACAAGTTCAAAAATCAAAAGAACCTTCTTTTATGTAGATAAGTTTGAGTAAACTGTAAACTGTAGAATGTAGCACATGCCATATTCTTTTTCTTCTTCCTAGTTCCTCATTCCTGTTATTTTCTTTACCCTAATGTTTTATGTGCAGAGTGCAGAGACAGAAAAAGAAACAGAAGGAAAATGCATGGTGAGCGGGTGCATTAAAAAGGGAGAAGAAGCCAAACCAAACGAAACCAAGCCGAATCAGACGACCTCGGCAAGAATAATATTGGAAAGATTGGAAGATTGGAAAGTAAATGTAAATTCTGCTGGTTGGTGGATGAATGTGAAACTTCCGGTGGATTTCAAAGAAAAAATAGTAGAACAGAAATGAATAGATGAGCCATCACCATTGGTGATGACGGTGTTAATGACAGTCAAACTTTGTAGAATCTATACCTATAAATAAATTAAATATAGACATAAGCATCCATTATCCTGTGTAGTATACACATTACACATGTATTTTCCATTATCGCCCATGATATATCTATTTTAGCTAAGTGATGAAGTTTGTGCATTTCGAAAAAAAATAAAAAGGAGTCACAAGTTTCTGTACATGTTTTTTCAGTTCTTGTACAAACATTTTGCCTGTATTCTGTAGTCTAAGTACAAAATATACTCTGTACTCTGTATTATATATTATATTACATGGGATGGAAAAATCATTACTGAAAAATTGAAATTGAAAAATTAATGCGTGTAAAATAAACAAATCGCCTACATTCAAAATATTTGGCCATACTCAATATTTTGTACATGGATTTTACAGACCTGATATCATTACAATATTGATAAACAGTGTTTATTGTATTTTACATTTTATATGCTTTGTTTATGAGGAAAAGGAGCATTTTGCATTTTATGTTGTATTTTGAATTATTGAATATTGAATATTCATTTAGTGTTTTGTACATGAACGTACATATGTTTCTTTTTCCATGTTAAATTTGGTAAGCGTTTTGATCAAACAAGGGCTTCAAAACCTTTAAAAAAACAATAGCAACTTTTATGTTTCATTATTGCACACGTTTCCTGGTTGACAACACACAAATCCAATAAAATGAACCCATCGGCGGCATAACTCGTAATAAATTAACAGCCTTAACCTTTTAAAAGCATGACTAAAAGAGTTCTCTGGAAGCTAGAGTATCACACGTAAAATGAGTGCGAAATAGCTATGCTTCTCGTTATGGAAACCTGGCAACTTTTGCCAGAAAATTTAAAAATGTAATAGTTGCTCTTTTGCAAAGTAAATTAAGTACATTTAAATTGTAGTCAACTACTTAAATTAAGCTACAACATTATATTTCTGAACCATTGTATCAGATTTTTCTGGGTCCTTATATTTTCCCGTCATTTGTCATTTGACCGGCGTTTTTACTTGTGTACTTATAAATGTATGTGTACAGCACGGGTTTAAAAAAAATTACAATACACAAATAGTGTTGTCTGTTGTGTCTCTAGCTTCTAGTCTGTGCTAGTGATCGTGATTATTTTTATAATAATGACAAAGGTCATTAATGCAAACACAGCAAAATCTTCCATAGAAATTAACAAACGAATGGCATACTTTATAATTCGTAATAGACAATATTTAGGAATTTTTCTGTCTTTGTGGTATGTAATTTGTCTTTTGTGCTGATGACATTTGTACTATTATTTAGTATTTGCTCGAGTCTCGAGCATCATGCGATGTAAAATCTGTGAACACTATTTGTAAATGTGTGCCGAATGCCAAACAAAATGGTTAAACAGACACTTTCCCGTTCTGAGGATGTTTACAATTAAACAAATCCCCACCTTTCATTCATACTCGATACTCGTCATTCATTCGCTCAGCCATCCTCTCCTCATCAACTTGTTAGCACTCTCCACACTGTAAAACGTGGATTAGAAAGATGGAATTTAAGTCAACGTGTACAGTGTACAGTGTACAGCATTAATAACAAATTGTAGTCTCGGTTTTTAGTCTCATCTTCCTTCAATTTGCTTTGAACCTTCAAAACATCAGTTGCTGTGTTCTGTTTTTTTCTTCATGTACATTCATACATTGTAAATGCTTTGATGTTTATTAGTTATCAAGTGCTTTGCAATTTCTTATCAAATCTTGTACTGTGTATTGATTTACTTTGAAACTACAAATCTGGTGGGTTCTGGTTTCTGATGCTGATTCTGATTCTGGTTAATTTCTAAACTGTGCCATGTTATGTTATGTGATGATAAGCTGCAAGCTCTGCAATTTGAAATTGAAATTCCTCGATTTACGAAGAAACTATCGTAAACTAGATTTATAATTTATGATTTATGACAGTTCTCAATGTCCCTGATTACTTATAAAAAACTAAAAGTTTGACGTCAAATGAGCAAATAAGGAATGAAATGAATTTTTACAATCATTTATAATTTGCTCAGAGTCTGAAGTTTGTATTCTGCAGTTTTAGATGTAAATCGTTTTCACTATTCATTAACAAACCCAAAGTCAGCGATTGGAACATTGGAACATGTATTCATGTACTCACCATCTGTAGTCTGTAGTTCATCTTTTTCTAACACTGTTTTTCTATGCTTGCTTATCACAAGTATGAAAAAAATAAATGACTGACTTGTGAGCGTGGCAAATCACTTAATTTGGGGCATAGAAAACATTTACTGGGAAAATATCAATGTAATTACCACATCATATTCAGAATTATTTCATACTTCCATTTATAGGAGTGAAACGATAAACGATATAATTTGAAGGGTTAGACGTTAGACGGGAAAAGATGGTTTGGTTTGGTTTTAAATAGACTATAGGCTGTAGACTGTAGACTGTAGACGAGAGATGAGCGATGTGGGATGTAGGATGAAATTTGGGAGGTGAGAGCGTTTGTGGTCTATTACATACAAATTTAATGTAGAAGAAATACAGAGAAAGAGAGAGAGACAGAGAGAGAGAGAGAGAGAGAGATGAAGAACTAGAATAGAAAATAGACTCGAGGGAGATGAAAAAAGCAGAGAGATGAAAAATTTCATCTCTTGATTCTAAAGTCCTGAGAGTTTCATGGTGGTCTGATGGTTGTCTGTTGGCTAGTCCAACATCAAACATCCAACATCCAGCATCACTATACGTGAGAGAAGTTAACACTTAACCAGAGCTCGATAATTTATGACGAATCTCCTGTACTTTTTTCATGGCCTTTAAAAAAAGCTAAACACCAAACACCAAACACCCCAAACATAACAACAACACATAAAAATGCATCTATGCAACCACAACCTTTTATTCTAAATTCTACATTCTATAACATGAGCTTTACGTTTTTACGTTTTACGCTTTCCGTTTTACACCAACAAATATTTTATGCATGTAAAGAAAAATATTGAAAGAACTTTCCTCCCGCTTCCTCATGTTTGGTGTTTGATGTGTGTGATGCATGATGTGCTTTCATTTTCATTTTTCTCCCTCTTCTTCCCTCTTTCCATGGTACAATGTACACTGTACTTTTTGTCTTTTATGAACTGGGTACTGTCTTCAATTTGGCATCCATATTAACAACAACCTCAAAAATATGCAGATCATCTGTAATTTCTTCATCTTTTATCTTATATGTATGTAAAAGCTAGACTGCACACTGCACACTGCACACTTTATTATGGATGGATATAAACATTTCGGACTAGTGTGGATGTGGCTGTGGATGTGGATGCATCTTTGGCGTGATGTGTAATTTTGATGTGTCATCCTTCATCCTAGATTTAGATTTTAGACCCCATCCAGTACACACTTAAAATCATCTACATGTACAATGTACAATGCACGTTGGTGGTTGATGCTGTGTTATTATTATTATTGTAGCTCCAAGTATATTTTCTGTAGATATGTCGAACGTCGAATGTTGGAAAAGGGTACGAAGGCAATAAATCTTGCATTTATTTATTATTACACACTACTTTTACACAGTACATAGCTTAGCACACGGAACATAGAATACAGAATACAGATAGAATAGAGAACAGAGAACAGTCCAGGACAAGGAAATGGGCAGACTCTAAACTTAAATCTTGGGATAATAAGCCATAATTCTACTAATAATAACCCCATCCGCATCCTCGCCTAACTTAACCCATGGCTCATTGAGAAGAGGAAAGAGAAAAGGATTAAAAGTGTAAATCTTAAAAATTACCAGATACCAAACATCTCACAAAATTCAGGTTCAGGTTCATTTTTAAGGCTTGACATTTTACATTCTCTTACACACTTTTTTCTTACACCCCTTCCTCATTTTTCACCACTAATTAGAGAATAAAGGCTCTTTGTATAAAATACAAAATACAAAAGTAAATCTAGTTTCGGTATAATGAAAAAACCAGAATCTAGAATCTAGACTCTAGAATCCAGAATCCAGAAGCTGATCACTGATCACGACTTTCAATTTAAATACTTGGAATTCTAGAATTTGGGCATGTTTGAAAAAGAGAAAAGCTGATTGCTAATTGCCAACAAGTGAAAGTAAAAATTTTTAATTTAGAAATTACAAAGGAATTTTTTAGTTTGTACTGACCTGGTCGGACGGGATATTGGAAAAAGGTGGAGTTTACTTGTGAGTCCAAGTTGATGAGACAGGGTTCTTTTGGTGGTGCTAAAACAGTTGTAAGAGAAGCTCCTATTCCATTTCTACTTGTATTTATAAGGTGATAATTTCCTTGTCCATTCCCGTTCCCGTTGCCGTTTCCATTGCCAAAAGAGTAGTGAAATGAGGAGTTTGTTCTTGCATTTGTATTTGAGTTTGAGTTTGAGTTGGAATTGGCATTGGAATTTCCAGTCCCGGAGAATCCATTCCAATGGTATAAATTGGGTCGTGAATTCTGACCCTGTGGCTCTAAAGACGGCATGATGAAGATGATGACTATAATTGATGAACGCTAATATCTGTACTCTGTACTTTTAATTGCTCATAAAAGACAAGTAGAAAAAGCTCTGTTTCTTATTAATAGCAATCACAATTCTTTTGAACATGAACTGCACATTACACACTACAAGTTAGACGTTCAATTGGAATAGTCAAAAATAGGATATGCTCGAGTGTAAATTACACAAGAAAAAAGTTACAAAAGAACTACAACATCTAAATCATGTCATCTCCAAACTCGCATTCACTTTTTTTAACTGTTTGTAGTTTGTACTCAGTCTTTAGTTGTTTTTTTTTGTTATTTACCAAAAGTGAACTCGAGCAGTTCAAGATTTAAAACTATAGTCAAATTTTCTTGGCTTCACACTCGAACCAATTTATCCAAAAGTGACAACTGGAAACTGTAGATGAATACGATGCACAACGTATCTTGTCAGGTATTTGAAAGTTGCAAATCTTTCCTTTTCTTTTTATTTTCAATGTTGCTCCTCAATGGAATTAAATTGGATTTGATTTCTTTTACACTTTTACACACTTGAACACTGAACACAGACGTTGAAATTCTAGTCCAAATTGAAACATCAGAAACGATTTAGATTCTTCAGAGTATGGCGTCTTGAGTCTTCAAAGCTGGATTTTCTTCATCTGATCTTAATCTGAAAAAAAGAAAACAAACAAAAAAGATGAAATGTTAGAAACGTTAGAAAAGTTAGAATGAACAATTGAATCTTCACCTTTGATGCTGAATTATATTAAATTTTAAAACCTTTGACTCTATACAAGTAAATGATTACTTTTCAATTTTGTTTATATTTCTGTACACTTTTATTTTAACTTTTATTTCACTTTTCAAAATGTGAAAGACAAAAGATGGAAAAAATTGTATTAAAATTGTATTCCTCCTCACAAAATCATCTACAAGCTGAGAGAAAACATGTGATAGAAAAACGAAACACAATATGCTCAAAACTCAAGAGTATTATGCAAAAGAAAATATGAATGAAATAAAGCGGAATGGATTAAGGATGATTGAATTTGGCATTCAAGTCGTGCGTGTCTGTAAAAAGTAAAGAGGGGAAAAAAAGAAAGGTGATACTTTCTTCTTTTGTTCCATTTCGTTTTGTTTTCCTTTTAAGAAGAAACACGAACTCACGACAAAGTATAAAGTAGGCATTTTCTTGTTCCTAAAGCTACTCTTTCTATTTCCATTTCCATTTTCCAATCCCAATTCAAATTCAATTTAGAATCAAATCCCATATGAATGTAAAACAAAATATTGTGCAGCCTCCCTTTTTATCCACACATCAATTTCTCCCATTTCAACCTACACAATGAATACTGAATACTCAATTGAAGCATCAAACAGCAAACATCAAACGTTTGTTTTCTTATTTTTTTCCAGCGTATCTTTCTGTTTGAATTTTGAACTTTGAAGGGTCAGTACTGAATACTTGCTGCATTTTACTTTTTTGTATCAAGTATCAAGTTTATCAAATAAATCCACATGATTGAATTTAATACAAAAAATACACATATGATGTTGGCAAAAAAAGTTCAATATTCGTGACTACACCAAAACTAAAACCAAAACCAAGCCAAACCGAACCAAACCAAACCAAACCAGATCGAATATCCGCTACCACCTGTCATAAATTATTAGTTGAATGTGTAAATAAAAGTAAATTGTGTTAGTTTCCCTTCCCACCTGTCCAACATCCAATATCCAATATATAATATCACGAAATATTGAGCTGAACGGAGGTCGTGCCTTCATGACTTATTTCTTTAAAATTAGGATGCGGGTGTTATTAAAAAAAATAGTGTTTGAGTAAATAAAAAAATGTTTGCTCTACGAACTACGGACAATGAGCTACGACCAGCAAAATCCTTAATCAAATGGCAAAAACTTGGTAAAAAATTAATTAAAGAGGAATAACAAACACACTCAAGAATTATTAATCAATATCCAAATTGCCCAAACATCAACAGCATCAACAAGATCAAAGTAGTAAATTTATGAGATCAAATGTAAAACCTTTTCCATTATTTTCTCCATTAGTACTTTATGAATACTCTTCAATTTTCTGTCAATACTCTCGATACTCGATACTTAATACGCAAATCATCATGATTTTTTTATTTACTCACCCTACTTGTAATATTTAAAACTGGTCAACAGTCAAGAGTCAAGAGTCTAAAGCTTTGCAATTTACGACCAACATGATTGAAACCCATATTTTGTAGGTTGTTTTGATACTCAACAGAAAAAATGTATGGGAGTTTTTCGTACCAAAAAGCACAGCTAATGCTGAAAACTGAAACTGAACTGTGCACTGTGCAAATGCATCTCGCCCTCTTTATACTTTAAAGTTGATAAGAAACTGACAGATAAATTGATTTATTCACTTGAAATTATCACGCTGCAGTAGACACTAGACACTAAACACCACACATAAGACTCTAGAAACTAGACTTTGGAGTTTAAACGCAATCAATAATCAATTATCAAATTATCACGTCTTAATTTAGCGATGAACTACTGTGTTTCTACTGCATGTTCTATTTTCTCCTTGTTTACTCTTAACTCTTAACTGAACCATCCACAATCCACAATTTGTCTTGTTGATACACTATGTTCTTGTTATCGTGGACTTGAATTTAGAATTTATAAAAGTATTTGAAATAGACGAAACACGGTGCAGTCTCATTTTGTTTAGTTCAATGTTGAAAAGAATAAATAAGAAGACGTAATGAGACACAGTTTTTCCTGTCCTCCACACATTTTATACTCTCAATTATTCTAAATTCACGACGCAAATTAAACGATATAAATTATCACTATATATTGAATATTGAATATTGCAAATCCCATGCTCATCAAAAATGAAAAGAGTGAGTTAAAAGTTAAACAATTACAATGTACAATAATTTGCAAACTGCAAGATTCACATTTTCTCCTACTAATAAAAATAAAATTATTAATTATTGAGCTATATCAGATAACAGTAATGAGTAATGACTAATGAATATTCTCCAAGTTTAAAGTAATACAGCTCCTTGGTTTTGGATTTTGGTTTAGATTTTCTTTATTTATGACTCTTTAATTTTATGCCGCAGTCTGTGATCAAAGGAGTAAATTACTTGGAAAATACGAAATTTGAAACACACACAGCACAACGCAGGAAGTGGATCTAAATCTAAAAATCTAAAAACGTTTAGAAACTCCAAAATGAAAATAACAGCACTTTTCTCCACATGTGTAAGTATTTATTTAATAGACTCACAGAGGGTAGAGAAATAATAATAATTAATTTTAATGCTATTACAAATGTACATCAAATCCAGTGCTCAAAATATGAGCCTTATAGGTATTATAAAATACTTGAATTACTCTGTATCTATAGATAGTTATACTTAAGTAGCTATAATTTGTCCACCGGGCTGATATTTGAGATGTATTAATTTGACGTGAAGAAACAACAAGACAACAACAAAATCTAAAAGAAGAGAGGAAGAAAAAGGGTTAAGTTGTCTTTTTATTTTTATTTTTATTTTTATAGGTACATCCGTTTCTTGCTCCTGACAAAATAATCGTCATCAACTTTGTGTGATTGTTTCTATTATAGCTGCACAGTCAGATATTTTACATGTATTAACTGCTGATTAAGACAGTGTAATAAATAGTTAAAATTAAAACGGGAGACAAAGAGACAAAGGCAAAGGGTGATGAGCTTTTCTTTCTTTACAATTTACATTAGAGTAGATGCATCGGATTACATAAAAATGGATACAGATTATAGATGGATATTTATAAGTATTATTATTCTAGTGAGTGAAAAAAGATAAGACAGCTGTAATCGTAATCGTAAACAAGAGAGTAATGCTATAAGAAATGAACAGTGACGAGAGTGAGTAATATTAATATCTGTATTACACGTTACACATTACACATGGACGCTTCTTGTTATATCCTGTGTTTTTTCTCTGGTTGAAATTCCGATTCCATTTTTACGTCCTGCAGACGAGATAAATCATCATAAATAATTCTCTCACTCATCCTCTTATCTATATCTTTTGGTGATCGTAGAATAAGAGTAAGAGAGTTTGTTCTTTCTCCGTACTCCATTCTGCCACTCGTAAAGAGTCAAGAGTAAAAAAGAGTGCAATCTATCTATTTCTATTTCTATACTCTGTACTCTGTTTCTGTACGATACATTGTTCATTGTAAGAGTGTGGTACTAGATACTAGATATTAGATATAGATACAAGTTTACAAAACTCATGTTTCGTGTATCAGGTTATAAATCTTTCATTAATGAGACTTGAGTTATGCCCTGTCTGCAATATGAACACTCAACTCAACTGAAATTTACGCCATCTTAATTACACAATCATTACATAATCAAAATTTTAATAGCCATCCGTTCTCAGTTCTCAGCTCTCAGTTCTGAGTTCTGACCTCCTCATTAAATATGGAAAAGAAGAAATACAGAAACAACTCATCTTTTATCATCACTATTAATAATTAATACTTAAAACTGAGTCACAAAAGTAAAATTTACCAGAACCAGAATAATCCTCAGCTTTTCCTGTACAATACAAAATTTACACAGGAGTTTTACTTTTACAACAAAACCTCAGCACAAAAGTTATAGTGATTCTTCTTCAGTGCTTCATTCAACTGGAAAATTGAAAACAAATCGTGAACGGCTCATTCTTATCGTAAATAGTTGCTTACTATTTTTTATAGTATCTTCAAAAGTCAAGGAAATCATACAGTAAAAAACTAAAATGTACATAAATACATAACCCGACTGTCAATTGCCAATTATCATTGCATCTTCATTATATTTTACGATAATGATGATTCTGATCCTGATCAAATTTTGACAAGTGACATGACAATTGCTCTACTGTTGATTGTTCATCACGAAATTTATAATAGCAAAAAAAAACAAAACAAAACAAAACATAGCAACTGTACAAACTCAATTATTTATAGGTAAATTGTGAAATGGGAAATGGGAATTTGTTTTGTTGTCCATTGACAATCGCAACTTTTGATTGTCAATTCTTTTACATAGATTTTTGGCGTGAACATGAAATTATCAAAAATGCTTTTATTCTGTGTTTATTCCCTCCACTGTTTTTGAGGATTGAGGACAATACAATACAAAACACAACAACATCATATGTTATACGTGCATCTCCAATCTCCAATCTCCAAAACACAAACAAGCTTTAATTGTTACATGTGCTTTATCTATTTTCTATTTTGTAACATGCTCAATGCTCGTTTATCGTGTGTGCTGCAGGCTTTCTATAGAGTTTTAGGTTTGAACAATAGGAATAGGAAATTCATCAGTCCATCATCAGTGCATCACCTCAATTCAACGCAGCTCAACTCAACTCATTGACAGCTGGCAGCATGCTATTAGCACGTCAAAAATTATATAAAGCAAAAAGCTGACAATGGAAAATTGGCATCTGACATCTGACATTTGGCATTTGATTTGGCATTTGGCATCTTTGTGTTTCATCGCTCATCAACATTTCCCTTTGTGATAATACAAGTAAAAACGCCCGTCAAATGACGGGAAAATATAAGGGCCCAGAAAAATCTGATACAATGGCTCAGAAACATAAAATGTTGTTGCATAATCAGGGAAAAGAAGTCATTCAGAATTTAGAGTAAATCCCCAAATGGCTTGTGGACATTTGGACTTCCACCTCTCCATATTTTTGTGGCTTGGTACGCCATTATTTTGCACTTATTTTACGTGTAATATTCTAGATTCTAGAGAACTCTTTTTGTCATACTTTTAGAAGGTGACTGGCTATTAATTTATTAAGAGTTAACTTTATTGGACTTGCGTGGTGTCAACCAGGAAACGCGTGCAGTAATTTTTATTTTATTTATTTATTTATTGATTTTGTAAGACAAACATAAAAGTTGCTATTGTTTTTTTTACGTTTTGAAGCCACTTTTTGAGCACAACGCGTACCCAATTTAACATGGAAAAAGATAGATATGTACTTTCAAGTACAAAATATTAAATGAATATTCAATATTCAATAATGCAAAATACAACATAAAATATAAAATGCTCCTTTTCCTCACTCATTCATCAAAAATCAAAAAGCATGGATATTTCCAAGGGAATAAAAACCTCAATTTCAATTTCCAAGCTAAAAATAATGTCACTCATCAATGCGTAGAATACATGATGATTTTTGAACTATTCTATACCTATAAAACCTAGAGCATTACACACCATATGAAGCCATCGGATACAGATGTTATAGAAGGTAGATAGATAAATCATGCAGTAGATCAAAGGCAAAATCATGTGTGCAAAAAATAGAGGTGCAAAATGAATAGCAATTTGTTTTTTGTTTTTATATGTGGATGATTAAAAGGAAACGGGTTTAATTTAGCAAAAAATTACACACCCAAATTGTGACAAGTCAAAATTTGATGATTTTCAATTCCTAAATGTAGATTCTACTGTCTAGATTTTTAAGTAAAAATCATCTTTGATGTTGTAGTGTGGTTGAGTTTTATTTAAAAATAGGAAAACACTCATTTCTGTAGTAAGTAGTAAGCTTAACTAAAGCTTCAGTTTTGTGTTGGGAAATTCAAATAAAAAGGCGTGTAAAATTGATTTTGTGGATTATGATAATGATAACGAGGATGATGGATAAATCCACATCATTATTAAAGTAGATAGGCCTGACCCATTGCCCATTCAAGCGTTCAACTATTCAGGCGTTCACCGAACATCCGAACATTGACTGCAGACTGCGTCTTTAAATCAATCATCAAGGCAATTATCTCAATCTATCAACAATCACAACAAAAATCAACAATTTGCAAACACATGTGTTTTTGCCATTTAAAGCCTCAGCTTGAAACTAAAAACTAAAAACAAGTTGATCTGTTTAAAAAGTCTACACTGTGCAGATTTAAAAATTGTAGATTTTATATTGCAGATAATTTCTGTGTGCATTTACAATTTCTATTTCTCTGTGCTTGTAAAAATAAATGAATTTACCATATAATTATTTTTTTCTCTTGTTTTACCAATTTTTCCAACATTGCATTGGAATCACACACCCCAAAGGAAATTGACTGATAGCCTAATTTGTAATCCCCAATCACAAATCACAATCATATATCCTGTATTTATCTAATCAGTTTTCAGTTTATACAGTTCAAAAACAGTTCAAAAATATCAAAAACCTATAGTCGATAGTCAGTGAGGAAATGACAAGAGCTACAAATTAAAAATATAAAGAGTAAAAACACAATACAAAAAACTGGAGCTTTTTAATGTCTAGTAACTTTGATTAAATAATAAAATAGTCGGGTTTTGATTTAACCTGCTAAAAATGGAAATGAGCACTGCGGTGACTTTAGACTTTAGACTTTGGACTTTGGACTTTGGGTTTTGAGCTTTGAATTGAGCTTGCTCAATGACTCTTGAAACTTCATGGGAAAGGAAATGGGAAATGAGACGTGAAATTTCCCTTACTATAGTCATAAGACCTTTGTTGAGGATTACACATTTATAACCAGTGTCTCCAGACTTTAGACTCCCGACCGAATCTCGAATGTAGACTCTACAGCTCCGAAGTTTCTTCTTGGGGTCAAACTTTGGCCATCTGGAATCTGGAATCTGGAATTTTATCTCACGCCTACACTAAAAGCTATCCACACATGCAAAGTAACTACAACTCTTTTGCGAGTGAGTCCCAGAATTTGTAATATGGATTGTCTTTATTTTATGACTTACAAGTTACACAAGTTCACACTCTTACTTAGCATGAGAATCCTTAATATTTTTACTTGTACGGAATGAATAAAAGCTACAACTTTAGTGTATAGAATACATCGAAGATGCAGTTGTCATGGAAAACTTAAGGAATGAATGATTGACGAGATGATAGTTTTAAAAAGTTCAGAGGACGACTTCCTTTTTATTCCTTTTTAGACTACAGTTAGAGTAACGTTAAGAGATTTGTAACAAATTCATCCCACCTTTTCTACTTGTCACAACATTCCACAATCATCATCATCATCATCATGAGATTTATATTTCGGATTCAAAACCATGTTCAAATGTGGATACACAATACACAACTCCTCATGTTTCCAAACCCTGTTCCTGTTTTGACTTGTGGTCGCAGATAAGGCATTGCCATAGCAATAGCAATAGCATTACGGATTATAGATTACAGATTACGGATACGGTGGCTCTACACTCTACACTCTTTACTTTTTTACACAGAGTAAGAGTACAGCTAAAAATATGGCTTTCTCGTTCCTCGCTATCTCACCTGGAATCAGAAGAATGTGGAGTATAAGCTGTGAATTGTGATGTATCCTATTACATCATTATGACTTGAAATGGACTGCATTTCTCACTTTAGCTCTCTCTGCCAAGAGTCAAGATGCAACAAGATGCAAGATGCAAGATGTCAAGCCTGTTTTGTGTTGAATGTTGAATGTACTGTAGATTATAGCCACTGTACTTTTACTTGGACTCGTACCTGTTATCTACAATCTGTAATCTGTAAGCCATTGTAATGTAATAACATGTGATGTTTCATGTTTCATGTGATCTTTAGCTGTAAGAAAAAGAAGAAGAAAAAGAAGAAGGCAGCTACAGAGTTTTGAGTTGATGATCCTATAAAAGTGAAATGTGCTATTCAGCATTCAACATTCAACTAGTTTATTTTGAATATTTATGAGATTGTTTCTCCACCTGATGCTTGTAAACTGATAAAGGATAAAAGGATAAAATGATAAAATGATGGGGTGTTGTGTAACGGCGAGAAACGTGGCTCAAAATAACCACAAATTACACATTACACATACTTTGAATATTCTGTTATTCAAATGGACCAGTTCCAGTTCCAGCTCCAGTTTCAGTCAAAGTCAAAGTCTCGTAAGAAGAGAGAATTCCAATTTTTATTTACCATTTTTCTGATGTTGTTGGTCAGACAGAAGGCAGAAGGCAGAAGAAATAAGAACAGAAAAGAGGACGTGCAATGTGGAGCTTGATCTCCTTTATTTAAACAAAAAAAGCTTGTAGCCACCCCATAAAGAAAATAGACAAGGGACACGCGTCCAAAATCCACGAATCCTTTAATTCCAGATTCCAGAAGCTAAAAACTAGATGAAAAAGATGAGAAGATGAGAAATAAGGAAAGAGAAAAGAAGAGTAAACTCTGTTGCTGTCTTCTTTTTTCTGTTGTTTGTTGTCATTCTTCCCCTTTTTTCTCAAATTACTTTTACTTGTACTTTGTACTTGTGTTTTAAAACACTAGTATTTTCAAAAGAAGCCAACCTTCAACTTTTACTTCAACTCTTTTAAAATGTGTGACTCGTGAAGAGGAAAAATTAAAATGGAACGGCAACAAACGGGCTCACTTTACAACGACACGTGAAAATAAAAATGGATGACACATGGAAGACGGAGTAGACATCTTCCATCTTCACTCTTCACTTTTCCATCTTCATATTTCATACTTCATACAAATGCACAAACACAAGCACAAACACACACGCACATGGTACATATTTTTGTAGGTAAACATGGACAGAAAAACGGGAAATGTATTTGTGTGTGTCCTCTGCCTCTGTCACTGTCTCTGGTTTCTGTTCTGCTCAGGTTTTTTGTACAAGGGTTAAAATGCATAAAACGCACAGCATAACCTATAACCTATAAAGTATCTCTTCCACCTACCACCGGCAGAGCAAAGGCAGAAGAAAGAATCCAGAGGACACCACACATCTTTATAATAGTATAATGCATGAAAAATGAAAAGTGTACTCTGTACTCTGTACACAAAGATTCGATGGTGGGAGTCAAATATGAGATTACCAAAGTAAGAATAAAAAATTGGAAAAAAAGATACAAAATCCTATCCAAACCAATCCAATCCAATTCAGTTCAGCCTGAAGAGAAATGAGACCAAAAACATTACATATACATATTACATATATCACGCCTTGCGTTTCACTTACTTCTGTCTCCACTCAATTCTCAATTCAACTCAGTTGAGTCAAAGTCAAAGCTCTAAAGCACATCAGACTTGAGACCACGTCAGACTAAAGACTCGAGACTCTAGATAAGAAATACGACACGATTTTGTGGTTTCCTTTTCCTACAAAAGTACACATGTACAATGTACATTCAATCCTTTCTATTTTTATTTTTAGTTCCAGTTCCTGGTACATATTATTTTTTAGTAGAGAATTATAGATGAAAGCCGTCTCTATAGTTTCTAGGTTCTAGTTTCTAACTCTGGAGATTTCTGGCAACTGGCAACACTCTTGGCGCTGTCTTCATCATAGCCGACGTTGTCGTTCTCGTCGTCAAGTCAAGTCAACCTCGTGCGTATTGTACAGATATTATATATTATATTATACGCATTATAAAGCATGTACGGGCGTTTCTTGTCATTGTAGATAGTAGATAGTGGATAGAAATCTATAGGGTTTAAAATCATATCTGTATACTTTATACTTTATACTGTTTATGGAGAACAACAAAGAGAATGGGAAGTATAGATATCATATGTTTATGTGTATGGTTCTGTTGTACAATGTACATGCATTTCGAGTATTATAGCAGAATGCTCCATGTGTGGATTTTTACAGAAGGCAGAAGCACTCCGAACTATGAACTCTGAACACTGAAGTTTCACGAGTTAATGAGATGAAACCTTTTGTACCCCTTTTTCCAGTATTGAATTTCTATGTTTTCTCACTCCTCTTTTCTCCTGCAATATGTACAATGTACAATGTACGATGTACTTCGTACAGAGAAATAATAGTGTAGAATGTAGAATAAATAATAAATAACGTGGATTATTTTCCTTTTCTACACAGTACACATGACATATTTTGTATTCTATTATTTATTATTTATTATTCATAACTGTGCATAGATATTTATTTGGTCACATAACAAAAAAGTTCACCTGATTATGGATAGTTATTTTTGGCTCTTTAATTCTACATTCCACAAATTTCCAATTATTTTGTCACCTCTATTCAAATCTTTAGTTTTATATTAATATTTTGAAGCCATGAATAATGAATATAATTATTATGATTATTTTTAAAGCACCAAAAATTCACTTTAAAAGTTTTCCTTGTGTTCTGCATTTAGTATTTATGTATTCAATATTCAATATCACCGATGAACAATCAACAATCAACAGTCAATAGCTTTGAGGAAAATATTATCAAAAAAACAACAGGAACATTAGCAAGAAATTTCAAAGCAGTTTCAAATTCTAAATTCCAAGTTAAAGTCAAAGTAAAATGTATCTACGACGAGGATCAGAATATCAGAGAAAGATAAAAATGGAGAGGGAGAGAGGACTGGAGATGAAATGAAATTGTTGGTTACAAACTGTACACTGTACACTGTATAATATGGACTTGTGTAATTGCAATTGTAAATTTGATGGCGGCAAACTGATAATCACAAACAAAATCAAACGTGTAGAAAAACCAAAGATATAGGCAAAGAAGAAGAAAGAGGAGGAAAAGAAGAGGAGTGAGAGGGTTAAAACATGGAATTATCCTTTTTATATCCTTTTTGGGGAATATCCATCTATCTGAAATGTCTAATGTCTAAATAAAAAGAGTTGAGGATCCAACTCAACATAACAGCCTCTCTTTCATTTATATCCCTCCATTTTCATTTTCATTTCCATCTCCTTTTCCATCTCCATCTTTCGATCCTTTTCAAGTGTTGAAGGAATGAAGAATAAAGAATGAAGAATCAAGGATTGAGGATCGAGGATTGAGAATTAGGAATCGAGAGGAAGATAAAGTAATTCAGAAAACGTGAGATCCATCATCCATCATCTTATTAGACACTTGATACTTGATACTTGGAATCACTCCGAGTCACTTGGAACTGGGAACTTGGAGGAGGAAATATAAACTAAAGGATCTCTTCACACTGCTAATACATGCACAATGTACAATGTACTGTACATATTTAATGTATAGTGACGGTAATACAAGAGACGAGAAAATAAAAAGAAAGGGTTAAATAATATAAGCATAATATCTCTAATTTTCAAACTCCCTCGTTTATTTTCCACTGCAACTTCTTTGTAGCCATATAATTTTCCTAATTGTATAACTGTGGAATTAAGTGTTTAGTCCTAATAACTGTATACTGTTTAAAGTGGTGGCGCTGGTAGCCGACTTTTTATACATAATTTTATACAAGTAGCCCGACATAGTTCTCTAATTTGCTACAGAGGAATTATTTTCAAACATAATTTTAAATCCCGTAAAATTTTCCTGTTACCGGGCTACAAATTCATTTAAAGCTTCTAAAGTGTTGAAGCTTAAAAAGATACATGTAAAACGTAAAGACAGAAAACAGAGAAACAAAGCTGAATTCTCTAATGTGTTAAATAATCCCGTATGTTTTCATTTTTCTTCCACATTTTAAAGTTTGAATTTTGAATAAGCACAGATATTTTTTGGTTTGTATTTTTACATTTCAGCAGCCTTTTAAAACTCAACACTCAAAATTCAAAAGCATCTCCGAGTAAATTTAAGCAAGCCCTCTTTGAATTTTCTACGGTTTCAAAGACAACATGGAAAAAGCTTGGAGTTAGATAAAAAGATAAACCGACACAAGTATACAAAGTACAAAGTACAAAGTAAATAGACAGAAACAATGTCTCGTGGCACTTAAAACAGCTAGTTTTTTATTTTTTAGCGCTCCCACTTGCAAGAACCGTGAAAGCAAAACAGAAAAGGAAAATAAAGTAAAGAATGAAGAATGAAGAATGAAGAAAGTGGTACATTTAGTCTCATATTGACAACGTACAATGTTCAGTGTACAAGTTTTCAACCGTTCCAGCTGTTCCACTTCCATTTCACGCACCATGCAAAACTCAATGTTCCTCGCTGTTGTACTGAGGGAAAAGCGAGGAAAAGGAGAGAGTAAAGAAACAACAAGTTGAAGACAGATAAAAGAGTATACATAGAAAAAAGTGCGTCTCCTTTCCAACGTATACTATATACTTTGTACTTTATAATGACTCTAGACAAACATTTACATTTTACATTTTATTGCATTTACATTTTACGTGCAATGCTGGCTACTGGCTAGAACCATTTGAAAGATAAGAAGACGGAGAATACTTTTCTTGATTTGCTGGAAACTTCCAAGAATCTTCTTGACTCACTCCTCCGGATTCGTGTTACAAGAATGTTTTCGTTTTCATCTAACCCAACCTAGAACTAGAGCTGTTGATTGTGTATTGTTGATACTAGTAATATCGAATAATATCGCTAGATTTCAATTTTCTACTTAGCGTAAGGCCAAACCACAGTGTCCAATTAAACTGAAAAGTTTATGTTGACCCTTTAACATTTTCCAGAAATATGAGAATAATATAGATTATAGATTATAAAGTTAATCGCAGCACGTCCTTCTCATGTTCTTGGGACAAAACTATGACAAAACGTCGGTACTCATGATTTTCCATTTAGTTTTCATGATAACTTATTTTCCTGGAAGAAATGAAAAATGAACAACTAAATACTTGATTCTCCTTTCGTCTCAGATCTCAGATCTCAGAAAGTCAGAGTGTCAGAGTCTTATGGAATTTGAGAACTTGTCTTGCTTTTTTCAAATGACCACTAAACATTAAACACTGAACACAAAGCATGTACATGTAAGTCGTCTATTTTATACTTGACCACAAGCACACAAGCAAAAGGTTAAAGCTGAACATGATCATTTTCACTTCGTTGTGCGTGGTACTCTCAAGCATCAAGTTGCAAGTTGCACGCTAATATTGGACTCGCAAAAAAGAGGAGAGTAATTAGTCAACTATCAACTTTTATCTCTCGTCTCGTCGCCGTTCCGATTGTGTATTGCGTGTTGTGTATTATTTGCATACAGGTTTGTGGAAGAAGCTCACACGCCTCACATTTCTAAAACTTATAATAGCTACATTCTGTAATATGCAGATATGATGCGAATGAAAGACAGAAAAATGATGACTAATACACTTTTTGATCCTTGTTATTTCTAATCATTATAATATTACGATTCTGAGATGCCCATCTAATAGTCCCATCTGAATGTGATCAAAGGAGCAAAACAATGGCTTTTCATTTTGTTGCCCATTATTTGATATTTGATGACTCTTGTTTCTCCAAGAACCAATCACCTCTTATCGGATTCACAATTTAGAACGAAATACAAATACAAATTCAAATTCAAATTCGGGAGTTATAAAAGAGGCCAGCAGATTATTTTATTTCTGCATTATTTCACAATACTTTCTCTTGGTGCTCAAGATGACCGTGTCTGTTGTTGTTGTTGCAGATCCAGAGCCTGGTTCAGTTCCAGTTCCAATTCCAGCTCAAGGTAATTCATTCTCTGGAGTTGTAAATTAAAAACCCTGTCTAATTATTTACCTCTGTGCTTAAAAACTGAATACAGATATTTAAAGATGCTTAATACTTAACAAAAACCATAATAGCTGTTTTTTTTATGTTTTTTCATCTTCCAGAAAGTGAAAGGGACAAGAGAAGAGGACACATTGGATATTTGGACGCAGTCCGAGTTTTTGCCATTTACCTTGTAGTGCAAGTTCACGTGATTGCAAAGAGCCCGTTTGCTGTGGATGTAAAAGAGGTCTCTCACTTTGTCTTCTACGGACTGGAAAGGTCCTGCGTTCCCTTGTTTTTCATGGTGTCTGGAGTTTGTCTCCTCCCGCGGAAAGAAGCTATTGCGGATTTATACAAACGGCGGATTTTTCAAAGAATCCTCATCCCCTTAATTTTTTGGGCAGTGGTTTATAAAATCTACAGTTTTGCTGCAGACTCCACGAGATTAACATCCATTTTTACAACTACAACTTTTACTTCAGATTGGCTGCTGCAATTGAGAAAACTAGTAACTCTGGAAGAATCCTATCACTTTTGGTATCTTTTTGCTCTCATCTCTCTGTACATTCAACTCCCGCTGTACCGTCTCGTGTGGCAAAATGGGGATGATAAAATTATCAAGTATCTTTTGTGTCTTTGGCTCCTTTCTCGTTTAAGCCTGGCGCCTTTTAATCCATTGAGTCTTCACTCAAATTTCAATACCAGTTCAAGTTCCAACTTTAACATAGAAGAAACGATGAACATTCACAAACTTGCCAAAGACTGGACCGGCATTAATTTTCTGTGTTTCCCGGCTTCTGCGAGTTTTGCGGGATACTTGTTTCTCGGAGCCTGGCTTCATTCCCGCTACTCTGATGGTCAGAAGATGGACAATTTGAAAATGGGAATTGGAATTCGACCAAAGATAGTTTTCTTTATTGGGATCATTGTCTTTTTGGTTGCTGGTGGGCTCATTGCAATTGAGCAGTATGAATTTAACAAGGTGGTTGTCAAAAATGGGGATGATTTGGATAATCCCTGGAATCATTTTGATTCTCCTTTGATTATTATTCAAGCCGCTGCTGCTTTTATCAGTTTGATGATGTGGAACTCTGATACTGAGTCTAAGTTTTTTGGTTCAATTTTAACTTGTGGGTGCAGTTGGATTCCCAACAAATTTAAATTCCACAATAGTTTTATCAGCTGGCTATCAAATTGCAGTTACGGAACTTATTTGAGTCACGCCATGATTCTTCAGATACTCAAACAATTTTTGAAAATGTACAGCCTGATTAATTTTGTACCCGTTTGGATATTCATCCCTGGAATGACAACTTTCATCCTGCTGATCAGCTCTACTCTCACGTTTTGCCTCATGAAAATACCCGTGTTGAAGAAAATTGTTTGATTTGAAATTATAGAAAAATTCAACGTGCGAATTTTATATTTTATTAATTATTTTGTAAAATAAACTATCTTTTTTGTACCAGTTTTTATTTTTGTATATATTTTTTTAAATAAATAAAGATCTACTTAACAAAGTATGAAATCAAGAGAGAAGAAACATTTATTTACTATTTTTGTATTTTGCCTGCTTTTAAATGCTTTGAGTTGAGTTGAACAGAGTTGAAGAAAAGTATTTTCGTACACAGAGAAATGGATGAAATGTTCAGGAATTATGATGTTTTTTGTTTGACATTTCAATAAAAATTTTACATTGTCAAATTCATTTCGTTTGTACCTAAACTTTGGGATTGAGTTGGCTCACTTCAGTTCCGGGTTCGTTCTCAACATTCAAAATTCAATCTGACGTTGTTAAATAAAAAATCAAGTCATGTATTTGTAAAAAAATGGTGTGTAATTTCTATCAATTTTTCTTTGACATTTTTCCTCAGTTTTTTCTGTTAAACACTTGTGTGTTTTTACATGTTTGTTGTTTCAGGATTCAAACACTTTTTTACTGTATTTTTCATTTTCCTGTATCTGTATTCTAGTATAGAAAATAAAAGTTCTCACTCCTTCTCTCTCTTTTCTTTATTCTGGATTTTGGATTCTTTTCAAATAGTTCTGCTTAAAAAAAGAAGCAAAAACCAGAATAAAGCATATAGATATTTTACATTATACATCAAGTCAGAAATCAGTAGTCTTCAGTAGTCAGTAGAAGTGAGTAGCCTCATTTATAAAGCTATCAGACATGGATCTCTGTCAATATAATTTATTTAAATTTCCCAAACTCCCTTTTCTATCCTCAATGTACAATGTACAGTGTACAGTGATATTGGTGTGGATATTCCTTTTTCCTTCTCCTCTTCTGAAATGTTCTTATCCATCAATATGAGGATCATCATTAATATCAACAACACCAATTATCATTTGATCCTAAAATGAATGTCTGTCCTTAGTGTTTTTATGCTTAAAATTTCACACCCAAAGACAGCTGAAGCTTCAGTGTAGCTTGAAGTTTGTATCTTGTGGTCTGTGCTCAAATCTCAAATCCCTTAGACTCATTATCATTACAGTGATGGAAAGTCTGGATGAGGAATGAGAAATAAACATAAATTACAAAGACACTTGCATCTACATTCTACATTCTACAATTTACAATTATTTTATTCCTACAACCATTGATTATTGATGTTTCAGTGAATTTGAAATTGGAATTGGATTCGAAATTGAAATGGAGAGGAATAAGGCGTTGACTTAAGTCTGCAGTCAAGAATTCAAGAATACACCAATGATTTTTTAATTTGACTATTTTACCAGAAACTTAAACCCTTGACTCTGCATTCTCAACACTCGACACACTCAACTGCCTCCGGTTTCTATATTCTATATTCTTTATGCTAGATTCTGTAGTTTCAAAAGCAACTTACCAAATTTAGAGCTGAAGGAAATGGAGTAGACAAGTGAATCGAAATGAAAGGAAATGAAACGAGACAAAAAGAAGAGTGGAAAAAACAAGGTGACAAGGAAATATCTAGTAAAGGCCATTAATTTAATCTGTTGCATTCATCACCATTTGCAGTTGGTTGAATCTTCAATCTTCAAACTCCAAACTCCAAATGTAGTAAATAAACAAGGAGTTTGATCTTGAAACTTGAAACACAGGCCATAGGAATTAAAAACCACAACTAAATCCACAATCCACATCCTCAGGATACATCTTTCAAATATAAAAATAATCCTCAACTGGATTTCACCAAACCTTCACAAAGAGCAAAGACATGAGCACGTCTTATTTGTACAAGGGAAATTATACTTTTTTTACATGAACTATTAGTATTATTTTTCCAATTTTCTACCCATTCTTTTTTGGATAATGAAAATGGTGTTTGGAGGATTTTTGTAGCTTTAAATTCCAGTTCCTCAATGTTCAATGCTCATCCATCCAAAGGAAAAATTTAGGTTCAAGATTTGTTTCCAGATTATTTTCTACCTCCTAAATTTCTATAGTATTTATTTATTTTCTCTAAATCCACATCAAGAACAGAGTGCGACTATTTTAGATTTGAGGTATTAGTGGATAAAAAACAAAGAGAGGTTCATGCTCATAATTAATCTCTTAATTGCTCATGGTTTGTTAAACAAGTATTTACAATCAAAAGTAAAAGGTTTACTTGATTTCTTATGAAAAGAAGAAACTATCGACTATAATTTTTTACTTTTCCTGGAAAAAGAATTTTTTTTAACGTTGCGGTTGTACACTGTCATCAAAGTGTTTCCGAGTGGCGCTTAAATCTCTCATCTCTTCTACATATTTTTCATCTTTTATAATATGAAATGTACAATGCTTACTCTTTTCGCCTCGTTTAATCTGGAGACAAATTCATTACGATCGTTAATCGTTAATATTATCTTTATTCATTCCTGACTTTTCTTTAGTTTTAGTTTTAGCTTCTTCAACCCTCCATTTGACTTTTGGACTCTGGACTTTTTTTTTAGAACTATTCCGTTGAAGATTGGAGATCGGCGTTGGTTTTAAAGTTAAAGTTAAAGTTTAATGTGTCTGGATTCTGGATGACTGGAGTTTTGAAACTGTGTGTTGGAAATGTACAAAAGATACAAGATACGAGATATTTTGCCTCTTCTTTAGCTCTGTGCTCTATCTTTGGTTTGGCTTATCTGACCGTCAAAAAAACCTATAAATTACATATCAGTCTTTATGGCTAATGTAATAAAAATTTCTCGCTTTAGTTGACCCAGCACAGCAAAGCACAGCACAGCACAGCACCGTACAAAGTGAAACCGAAAGCCGAAAGCTGAAAAATGAACATTGAACATTGAACAAGGCAACTCAGCTCAAAATGAAAGGACTGTAAAACGCATAAACCGTAAAATATGTGTAGTGTGTAGTGTGTAATATTATGTAGTGTATTTCCTCTCCTTATTTTATTTATGGTGGTTTCTGTGCGTACGTATTACACATTTATGTACAATGTACAATATATACAACGTACAAAATATACAGTAAAGATACTTGTGACTTGAACTGCCTTTTCTTCAAGAGGGCATAAAAATTGTTCTTGGTTGTGTCTTGTGTCTTATGTCTTATGGTTGTGGATTTTACAATGACTTGTCTTTTCTGTACCTTCTATTTTCCTGTACCCAAAGTTCAGAGTCTAGAATGAAAGAGTAATAAAAAAGCTCGTCTTAAACACGTCCAGTGTTTTAACAAGAAATGAAAGGAAAAAACAAGGAGACAGCTTCATGTTTATTGTATTGAGCATTGAGTTTTGTAGCTATTTTCAGTATCTTGTCCGGCTCGAAAATCTTGACAAACTTCTAACTTCAAAACTTCATGAATTCAGAATTTTATAGATACATTTTACACTGTACACTGTACATTTTTTTGGTTTATAAATTCAGAATTCAGATACTTGGAACCGAGAAAGTTTCAAGTGTCGAGTGGCGAGTGCCGAACAAGTGTAACATTTAACAGTAATAATAAATGTTTATGACTTTTGGTTATGGTCCACAGTCCAGTCCAAACAAAGACAAAGAAGTGAAATAAAAATGTTCAAATCTCTGTGCTCTACATTGTTTCAAGTTTGGAGTTTAGAGTAAAATATCTCAATTTCCAATTGATAGCCTTATACACTTTTACTCTTTACAGACCACAGACTTTTGCAGTTTCAGATTTTAGATAAGTTGAGAAATTTGTACTGTTTTTATCTACAACTTAGAAAATACTGGAGTCAACAGAGCTTAAAATGTTTTTCATGTCCTTGTAAAATATAAACTATACACATGAATAAAATGGATTGAAATCAGAATCAAAACCAGAATCAGCAAATTGAATAGATACAATGTAAACAAAATACCTTTTTTATCGCGTGCATTTACTTTGTGTGTGTTTTAAACTGCATCCCTTGTAAAATTTAAACCAAACCCCAAAATCAGAATGGAATCGGAATCAAAAGTAAAAGCCCAAGGAACTTTTCAAAACAGCATTTTTACAGATATTTAAATATCTATCTTGAATAAGCTTTTTTTACTCAACATTTACAACTTACAACCATTTTGTATGGAGAAGAAAGTCAAGTCAAAAGGAAGAGTCAATAAAATTCAAAGTCAAAGTCACAGTGGAAAAATCTACATTCAATTGTGTAGATTCATAAGATAGTTTTATTTGTGTGCATGTGGATGTAAATATGTGTGACCCAAAGGCACTTACTTGTATTTTGAATGTTGTATTGTTGGATGTAGAGGAAATTACAGATCTAATTGTATTGTATACAGTTTTTATTGGACATGAGCATGATATGTCGGAGTCAAGTCAGCGGTGGTCTGCTGTGGAGCTTGGAGCTTTGAGATGCTTCATTTCAGACACACTTTTGTTATTTCTCTTTCCTCCTCTCTCGTCTCTGCGTGTACTAAGCACTACAACTCAAGATTGAGGATTGAGGATTGAAAATAGGTGTATTTTGTATTTACCTTTGAGCCTCAATTCCTCGTTCATCGTTCATCGTTCCTCGTTGCGAGGCATAAAATATCTATTATTATTATTAACAGCTCATAGCCAACAGCGAAGTGGGAACAGAGGAAAAGTCCGCTCTATTGAAAATTGAAATTGTCAAATCATTGGGATCGGTCGACATCGATATTGATGTGGATGTGGATGTGAAGCGGAGTTGAACAACAATCTAATTGAAAGTGTAATAATAGATGATTCTAATAGCAAGAACGAATATGAATTGTTGACCCCTATTTTTTTTTATTTTTCTCTGTTATATTGCCCTTTGCCCTGTGTGATCTGTGCTTTGTATTTGATGTTTTGTGCTGGATCTTGCATCGCATTTTTAATATAATAGCACCTCATGTACTGTATTTTCTCTTGTACACTTTAACAAATCGTTGGAGCACAAAAGATCAATATGATTTGAAATTTGAATGTTCAACAATCAACAATCAAATCAATAGTGTACAAAAGAAACGGACGGGAAAAGAAGAAGATATTTCCTCTGGTTTAAAAAGAAGTAAAAAAACAAGGAAAAAATTATGAGACAAAAAGCAAATCTACAAACTCTAAAAAAATCCACGAAAACGTTTAAAATTAAAAATACTAAAATTACTACGGCGACGAAAATATTTTGTGCTGAATTAAATTGGAAATGTGTTTCTTATTGTACTTGTAAAAGTTTACAAAAGTCTACAGTTTACGCACTGAGTTTTCTCATGTTTGTAGAGTGTAGAGGCATCTCACAATCAGCTCAGCTTATCAGCTGTCCATCACATCCCATTATGACACATTGTACAACCGTTTAAACAATGTTATCGCACTGCTCAAACAAACACTAAACTTAACAATGTAAATGTGCATGTACAATATGTATAAAATTTACATTGTACACACTTCATATAAAACATAAAACATACACGAAGCAGGATGTGCACAGATTAATGATAACAAGAAATGACAAAAGACCACGGGCTTTTAAATACACACGTCTTTAATACATCCAAACAAACGCCAACAATTGGTATTGCTATTTTTCAAACCTGTAATGATATTTGTATTCGTATTTGAATACAGTGGACGAGATTTGCTTCATAATTTTAGGCGAGTTTGAGGAATTGTCAATTGTTTTCCTTTTATTGTCACTGTCAGTTAACTTTATTGTTTGGCGGAATCCGGATTCGGAATCAAAATCGCAATCGCATATGACAAGACGTGATATGACAACCATCTCTAAAATGCGTACATATAAATCACCCATAAGTATTTTGAGCATATGAAGCCTGAAGACTGAAGACACAAGACACAATACATTTGAATTTGAATTTTTAATCATCATGATGTACAAAGGAAGCCTGGCCAAGTAACTAGTAAATGTAATTAAGACTGCTATTCTACACTCTAAATTCTGTATTCTATATTCTACACCAATCCAATAAATAACAGAAATACAAAGCATAAAGATAGAGTTTCAATTTTTCATGCTAGTTATTAGTTATTAGTTATGTCTCATAAATATCAAGTTGGCACGTCGAATTAGAAATTTGATATTCAAATTGAATAACTCAATGAGTTTGATTCATACTTGGATTCTAATTCGGATAGTGATACTCATGTCATTCGGATGATTATGCTTCCATTCATCTTTCGAATTTCAGATGCGACTTACAGGTATATTCTGGCGATGGAAAACCGAGACGAACAAGAAGACGAAAACTATGTAGAACTTTATATCTTATAATATTCGGTCCATGAATGAATAAATGAATGTTTGAAGGAAGGAGATTTAAGTGGTCAAAAAGTCACACTTTAAAATATGCCTATCCGAATCCGAATCCGATTAAGAGTACAAGTGTGATTACGATTAGCAGATGACCTGGCCGTACCTTTAATCTTGAAAGCTCAAAGCTCAACCTTTTTTACTTGCACCACTTCAAGTCACACTCACACTCACTCCGATGAATGACTTTATACTTTGAATTGTATTTTGTATTGTGTTGTCAGTTGTCAAAGGCTCGGAAATGTCATCTTAAGTCCATTCAAGTTCATTGGTATTGTGTGTTGTGTGTTGTGTCCCTCGTCCTGGTCCATGGCCAATGCTAATACTAATACTAATATTGTCATTCTCGTTAGCCGTACATACCAAACACCAATTCACCACGTGTACATTGTACACTGCACATTTTACTTAGATGGTATCACATTTCACCTAATCAGCTAATGATCCCACAGCACAATTCAAATTCGAATTCCATCGTCAGTCAGAATCAGTCTCAGAATCAGAGATGCTGTCTTAAATGACCCTTGGAATTGAATGGAATGGACTTTGTATCCCTTTTGACTTAACATGTCTCTTATAACTTCTAACCTAATCCAATCCAATTCAATAATACAGGTACTTTGTAATGTTGTGAGTGAGATTTTCCTTTGCAGTTTACAGTTTACAGCTACTCAAGAATCATGAGGAAGGAGAGGAAAATGGACCATCCATCATTATAATGATAGCACATAATGTATAGTGGATACAGAATACAGTTCTCTCATGCTTTTAACTTGTAAATGATGGAAACCAAAGTTGAAATAGAAGTCAGAGTGACCATCGTCATTTCAATACCACTATTATTATTATTATTATCATGACTCTCGTCGTCAGTCGACAGTCGTCCAGCATTGAGAATTGAGCATTGAGCATGACCATTTTTGGAGCAAGAGTGCAAAGACGATGAAAAAGGAAACTGAGAAAACATGAACATTGAACATGCATTTGTTTGAATTTGAATTTGAATTCGAGTTCAAATTTTGTTCTTGCTTTAATACTCAAGACTCGAGACTCGAGTCTCTGCTTCTTTTCTTTTTATTCTTCTTCTTTTAACTGTACACTGCACTACACGCAGTTTCTGTATTCTGTATACTGTATTCCGTAGGGAGGTAACATTTGGACATTCTTTTTCTTTTATTCCTTCATGTAACATTCAACATTTAGCATTGAGCATTCTGCATTCTACATTCTCAAATGTACACTCTTTTTGTAATATTGTAATAATAATACAAGTCAAACACTAGAGTTAATACGAGTACGAGTGCAAGTACAAATACGAATACGAATACGAATGGAAAGAATAGAATAAAAGAAATGGAATGAAAGTAGCCCTTGTAGAAAAAAAAGAATCTTGTTCATGTCTTATACCTTTACCTTGCATTCTTCTTTCAGTGGAAGTAGAAAGTAGAATATAGTTGAATAGAACAGCAGAGAACAGCAGAGAAGAATTGAATTGGAATGGAATGAATTGCCAGTGCCCAGTGCCATGTGCCAGCTAGTCCAATTGTTCGTTTGTTCATTTGTCCATTTGCCTGTTGCATGTGTGTGTTCTTTCCTTCTTAAATATTTAAATTTTCCTTCTCTTTCAGCTACCAACTTTTTTATTCTCACTGCCCATCGCCCATCTCAGATTATCTATTTCTATTATCTATTATCTACTATTTATCTGCTACATGATCTATTATTTCAGCCGTGATAGTACTAAGCGTAACACAAAACACAAAACATGATAAATAATAAACAAAAGACGGAGGGATACAAATTTTTAATGACTTATTCAACTTTTATTAAGTACTTAAATATTAAAGTATCATTATTATTATTATTTTCATGAAAAATTAATATACTTGAATCCAAAATAAAATTGTAATGACACTTATTTTTACAGGTAGGGGCCAATTTCCCTTTCTTTGCTAAAAACGGACGTTAAAATTAAAAAAGTGTTAGCTATTTTTTGTTTCATTGAAGAAAGAAAGAACTACAAACTACGAGTTTTTTGTTCTACGAGCATCAATAGACAGTAGACAGGAAAATGAATTTTTATTTCGTAGTGAGAGTTGAAAAATGATGCACGTGCTGTAGAATGCACAACACAATTGCACATTGTAAAATGTAAGCTAATACGAGATGAAATGACGCATTTATCCACAATGAACAATGAATGAAAATTAAACTGAAAATGAAAGTAAAAAGAAGATGCAGCACGTGGTTCATGGTTCATCCTTTGGAGTTTGGAGGTTTAAGAGTCTAAGGATAATTAACATGCAGTAATGTACGATGTATGCTTTCATTTCATAACATGAGTTTTGAATTTTGAATGAGCTGCCAAGGAAAGTGAAAAGGAAAATGACATGAATTAAAGAGGACGATGAGTTGTCTTGTGCTTTGAGTTTTGTGCTTTGAGCTTTGAGCTTTGTGGTTGTGGGAAGTACCGAAGCAGTCTTATGAGAAGTTTATTTATACTCATTCTCATTTATTTTTGCTGGCAACTTAACTCAACTACACGATTCTACAAATTAAATTCCGCTTCTGCATTCTGCATTCTGCATTCTGCAGCTTCATCTTGAACATCCAGTCTCCAGTCTTCAGTCTCACGTCTCCTGTCTCAAGTCTCACATGTCAAACAGCAAAACAACAGTAGCAAAGTAAGTAGGAAAAGTGAGAGGAATCTTCAATTTGAATTTGAATTTCAACCTCACCTTTGTCTTCACAATCCACTATTAATTACTACAAACTACAAACTATGAATGTACCGTGTAAAATGCACATAGTACATTTAACATTCAAGATGTAGAAATGGAGGCTGTGGTTTATGCCCTTTGCCCGTTAAAGTTCATAACATGAACGTCTATGAGTTTTCACAAGAATATTATGTACAAAATACAAAGCAGGTCCAGAAGATGATGATGATGATGAGTCAAATTTCAAAGCACCATCTAAAAGCACATGTACACCTTTTTCACTGAATTTTACATGTTCCATGTTTTGTCTAGCCAAAATTACTCAAGACTCAAGACTCAAGAGTCAAAACTGAAGAGGTAATGAATATTGGGGTACACCCGCGGATTTGATTACACTTCTCTACAAGCTATGAGCTAATATGTACAAATGTACATTTTACAATTTACACAGCGCATAACGCATAACACATCACACATCAAACATCTAACATCACACGTTGTACCTAGCAATTTTCTTAAATTAAAAATGTAATGCGTGAAAGCGTGAACTACACATGTGTATAAAAATTAAAGTGTACAGAGACAAAAATGTAAATGTTAAATGCCCAGGAATTCCAACTCTGATTTCTAACTTTTCTATAATATTTTCTATATCAAATACAAATACAAATACGAATAAAAATAATACTTATACACGCACATAAAAAAGAGCAGGAGATGATGATATGCATGATACTTTATAGTTTTTAGCTATCTGTGAAAAAACAACAACAGAGGAACAGAGACTGAGAAATTCTGCATCTGTATCTGCATCTGCATCTTTAGAATCTTTAGATAGCTGTATCTATGCATGCATATATTTAACATGTACAATGTACAGAGTACACAGGCTTTGAATAGTTGAGAGGCCGAGGTAGGTTTTTGTACATGGAATTCTGTACTCAGTACTCAGAGCATGTGCTATGTGCATCTATTATGTATTATATATGCACTTATAATGCATACGGGATGTTTGTATGACTGGATGGATGTTGGATGTGGATGGAGCTACGCCTGCCGAAAAGAGCATCTCTCTCTCTCTCTCTCGCTCTTTGCCTCATGGAGAAAAGAAAACACGGAGTACAATCATGTTGATGATAATCATTATGACGGAGGGGCTAAACTCTAGACTCTAGACTCTAGACACAAGACACAAAACATCTGCGAGGAAATCCCGCCAACTCCAGTGTCGGCGAAAGAGATAGGAATCCGGGAAAAGGAGCATCGTGTTGCTCACGGTGAAAACATGAGGATGGTTCCCTTCAGGTCGGTGTGAGTTTGATGGTTTCCTCGCAAATTTCAATTATTTACTAATAATTCCACCACCTCTTCTTTCTTCTCATGTTTTTTTGATATATATTTTTTCTCATTCTTTTATATGTTATGCGTATAGTATTCAAGTTTTAGTTTTCACGTTCACGTTCGTTAACTCGACTCGACTCGAGACTCTTGATTCTTGAGACTCGATTCTCAATTCTCGATTCTCGAGACTCGAGACTCGAGGCTCATGACTCATGTGGTGAGAGAGAAATGTAACATAACAAAACATCAACATCAAGTACAAGTAAAAAAGTCCAAGTACGAGTACCTACAAGGAGTTTATTTTATCAAAACTTTACACTGTAAATTGTATATATTGTACATCTGTATCTTTTACTTAAAGAATGGAGGATGGAGAATGGAGATATTCGAGTTTGTATGCGTAAATGCATATAAATGCACATGCACAGTTTTGTCATGTGCATATATTACAATTACAAAGCTTTCTTTTATTTCATCCATCTCACTTTTTGAGTTACCTTGAGCTTTGAGATTTGAGATTTGAGACTTGAGAATGGACAGAACAATAACAAAAGTCCAAACCAAACCAAAGTCACATAATAATCTCGTGCATCGTGGAGACCAGAGACAGAGAAAAGACAGAGCCCAGACAGAACAGAAAAAATATTCACACACAACAAAACATTGAAAGAGTAATTTATCTGTATTCTTTCTTATTTGTATTCTCTGTTCCGTTTGCACTGCGTGCTCTGCTCATTTGGATATTTGGATATTTGGATTTTGGACATTTGAGTTTTGGATAAACCAACAAAATTAAATGCATCGTTGCATTTCATTTTCAGTTTCATCCTCAGTCCTCAGTTCTTCAAATTTTACTTTTTCAGAATCAAAAATCTACATTCTAGAATCTAGAATAATGAATAATGAATCTTTCAACTCTGCCAAATAAATGTTTTGTTTCTGAGAAAAGGATAATTTATTTATGATCCTTTGGTTTTTCATATTTAGCTTGTAAATTGTAAATTGTACATAGTAAATTGCGCATGTGTAGTTTGTTCTTGGCCTTCATTTACCTAGACGATGGAGAATTCCACATAATTTGTAATGAGTAAATGAACAAGATTCATGTGAATGTGAATGTGGTCAAAATCCACGTTCACGTTCTCTCTTTTCCAGCCACAGGAAAAAGAAAATGAAATGAAATCAACTCATCAACCTGGAATGGGAAATAATCAAGTGCAAGAAGACTGTAATAAAACTCAAAATTCGACGTTCAACATCGAGTACCGAGCTCAAAGTATGCGTAAATATTGTAAATATTGTACATGTCTACTTTGTACTTTATACATTTTACTAACAAAATGATATCATGCTGAAAACTGACAATTTCATTTTTACCCATAATTCTGTGGCTTTAATTCTTTGAACTTGCTGTTTCTTCTCTTCTGTGTTTTGAGTTTTGTGAGTTTTCGAATCTGCCTCATTTAAAATTTACACTGGATTTGTTACTGTTCTTCCTCACTGACTCTGATCTTTGATTCTCCTGAATTGACACAGTTCTTTGCCTCTGTCTAATTTACAATAAAATGTACAATAACAATGTAAAGTATGCTGTGTAAATATCTAAAATCTACAATTTTGTTCTACTAGAACAAAATCCTCCGCACACTCTCGCCTTTTCTTCTCCACCGTCAAAGCAAACTACAAACTACAATAAAGTTGAAAAAGATACTAGATACTCCATACTCTTTCCAGTTATGTTATTGCATACAGATACACAAAAAAGACAGAAAATAGGTACAAAAAGATCCAGCTGCAGTTCATATGTTCATCAGGCAGAGAATCGAGGAGCAAAGCCCAAACCAAACCAAACCAAAGATCGAGGAGGGGATGCACAAAACTTTTCAAAAAAAAGTCTGATGAATTGAGTGAGATTATTGGAGCTGGAGTACATATTTCCAGTCCAGCTGCACGTGCTCCGGTCGCTTCTCCTCGAGGTTTCATTCAATTCCCGCTATCACAATAATAATAATAATAATAGTAATAATAATACTAATAAAATTCTGGTGCATATTGCACATTGCAACCGTGTGCATTGTGCACTACAGAAAATACACAAAGGATGCATCGTGATTTTTGTTGGCATTCGTTCATTCATTCATTCAGGTTTAAAATATTAGGATTTTGAATGAATCGTAATTTACGCTGTGACACGAACCCACATCAGAGTAAACTATACCAATGGCTTTTTACATTTTACCTGCATCTTTTTGGACTGCTATTTCTACTGCATCTAAATTTACCTTTGTTTTTTATGCATCCCCAAAACCAGACACACAACTTTGGAGTTTGGATAAATTCCCTTGTGCAAAACATTACCTTTTTGCAGCTGCTCATTCAATACTACACTCTTTACTGTACAGATATAATGTACAATGTACATTGTACATATTACATATTTGAGCAATAAAAGCAGAGACACATTGCATCACATTACTCTAAAGAATAGCTCCTGCATTTTTGTTTGTCTTTTATATGCATAAAGTTTGCGGTGCAATGACTCTGAAATTTATGATGAGGATGAGAATGAGGATGATGATTATGATAGTACGACTCGCAGCGGAAGCACATTACAACACCAGATAAACCTAAAAAGCCTGTAGACTGTAGACTGTAAAGTGAGGATCCCAAGAAACATTCCCTAATAAATTATGAGACAAGAATGTACAAAGAAAAGGAACGGGAGAGTGACTGAAAATACTGAAACTACTGAACATACTGAAGACAGATAATTACGAAGAAATTCCATAGCCAGAGTTAAGAGTTAGTGAAAAGAAAGTGTGAAGAAAAAGAAATGAAGTCATGTTATTTTATGTTATGCTATGGGATTCTGGAGGATTCTGGATTCTGGATGAAGACTCAAGTCTAAAATATGTTGAGTGGCAATTATTTCGATTATTATTATTACTGTGTTACAGTGTACAAAAACTGGAGGAAATTAGAATAAAAAATAAATAGAGACTCAATACAGAATACACAAGCTCATCGTGAGTACATTGTGCATTGTGCCAAGTACAATACAAAATACCAAATACAAAACACCCCGTACACCGTACACAACGTACATGAACTTGAGCAGGAAAATCCTTCATTTAACCTTGTGAATAACTGAATGAATGAATGAATGAATGAAGCTACAACATTATTGAGCAAATGAACGTGTTTTAATATTCTTTCTATTTACATATTTACATACATGAACTCTCTTGCTGGGCTGTCAATTGTCAATCCATTTATTATTTATGTAATATTTGTTCAGTTTCTAAAAGTAACTCGCTACTCGCTACACTTAATTTTCTTGTGTCTACAGTTCTTGGTATTTCTATCTGCAGTCCGTAGTTAGTAGTTAGTAAAATGTATAATGTACAAACATGGAATGAGACGCGTGAGGAGTATTAACACAAGACACAAGTTTAGCCTGTCAATTACATTTTACTCGACCACTAATGACACAAGACATAACGAGAGTGGCAGAGAAAAATACAGAGATAGATAAAGAGGGAAATGTGGAGGAAAATAGAGCCATTTGTAATTTGTAGACATGATACATACGGTGAAATGACGTTGATGCATCGGTAAGCGAGGAAATGAGTGAAGAGTGAATGAAAGAGCGAGTGCGAGTGAGAGTGAATCGCCTGCAATGGCCTGGAATGGCTTGCATATATTTTGTATTGTTATCATAAACTCACAAGCGACCATCTGTCTCGACTCTCAACTCTCAACTCTCCAGTCGAGCCTCTCGAGAGTCTCTATATTTTACTTCATTTCATTTCACTTCACCCGATCTGTCAACTCCTAAATACTAAATACACGTATTTCGTATTCCTACGAGGATTTTTATTAGTTGGTTCCAGGTTCCAGGTTTCCAGGAAAAAGCTTGGTAAAAAGTATCAAACTCTCTGTGGCTTTTTTCATGTTTACTCTCTGGACTCTGGACTCTGCAGGTCATTTTCAACGCATTTATCTCCTCCTTTTGTTTGATTAATCTGTATTCTCCCACGTTTTTATTACACCACAGTCTATTTAAACAAGTCGGATGTCGGACGTCGGACTTTGACCTCTGCCACTCCACCGTTTTCTCATTTCCCTCCTCAGCAACCATAATAATAATAATAATAGTATTAGTGCATCGTAAACGCAGCTCAGCTCGGCTCAGCTCAGCCAGAGCTTCACTCATTACTGACAGGAAAAAGAAATTACGAAGAATTAGTTTTCACAAATTACATGCAAAAAATGCGCAATTTATTGATTTTTTACTATTACTATGGTTTAGTTTTCTTGTGGAAAAATACTTACTTCTCCGCATTTCACAATTCACTTTTCCTTCTAGTAAAAATTGGCATAAAATTCGATAAGATGTTACTTTTTTGAAATACTTATTCCATGTTTTTACCAGTCATATCAATATCATTATGTTTAGTAAAGGTTCATTACAAATTCTTGTGGGAAATTATAAATAAGTAGACTTTTTTTAATGAACTATTAAAAGAAGATACAATTATTGGTTTACATTTTGCATTCTGCACATGCCAAATACAAGTTTAATTGTGAGATATTTAAATGATTCACAATTAGCTCTTAAATCTTAAATCTTAAATGCCGACTTGGGGATCTCATTAAATAGTACATGGACATACTTTTATATTTCATATTTTAAATGACTGATTATAACTAATTAGAATCAAATGGGGAAATAATATAATGTCGGAAATATTCTCTTGTCGGTCTCTGTCTGTAGGATTTTCAAAGCCTAAACAAATTTAAACAGAGTCATCCGTCATACAGAAAAGTTTTATGAGTATTTTAAACATTTATTCGGCTACATTATTTCGCATTCACATTCCAGATTAGTGATTCAATCAGTCACACACAAAGACATTAAAATAAATAAATAAATAAATAAATAAAAAATAAGTATGACTAAATTTGTTGTTGTATTTATTCAGCCAGTGTTTGAAAAGCTTTTAAAATGGTATTAAACATTCATTATTCCAGATGATGAAAATCTGATTCCAATTTCCAATTCAAAATCCAAAGCAGAAAAACAAAAATATGTACAAAATGTACACACACGCAAATTTAGAATTTTGTTGGAGATGATTTAGTTTAGACGATGCCATATAAAAAGTACACTGTAAATTGTACATGGAGCAAAGACATCTTTGTAATAATCATATACAGTTTGTCTGATTCAGAGTTAGAGTCAGAGTGCAACAAAAATGCACAAGTCAAGTGGTATCAAATTTTCAATAGCATTTCAATTTGAATATGAATTTGAATGCGATTTTGGTTTTTGATGTTGAGACTTGACGTGTGAATTGCATTTATTTTTTTTGTATTATTTATTGTTCAAATTTACAAGTTACAAGTTTGTTGTCCTGTTCTATTCTATTCTTTCTTCTGTGTTCTGTGTTATGTGCCAGACGGACAAACGAAGATAAAAAATAAGTTGCGCAGAATTCAAACTGCAGAATGTCAATTATTTAACGGTACAGAACTTTGAAAGTTGAGGATTGAGAATTGAGACTTTAGCTTGGGGAGAAGAATTAGCAGAAGGCAAAAGGTATGATACACAATTTTTCAAGTTTCAAGGTCACACTTGAAGTAAAGCCGCAGACGGACGGCAGCTGAATAACAGCAAAAATATGCATGTACTGCGGCTGACCGTTTCCGTAGCATTTATCATGTGTAAGACTATGACTATGTCTTGTGTAGCCTGTTAACTTTGGCACTGTACTGATGATGTGATATTTGCTATTTGCAAAGTGGACGTGAAAAATGGAGAGGTTGTGAAAAATAAGTGCAAAGAACGACAACGAGAACGAGTTACTCATTACTTAACATAACATCCTGATCATCCTGTAGCAAAACATATCATAACATAACAGTGCACCACACTCCACACTCCACACTCTACTCAAAGCATCATGTCTTAGTCACAATTAATTGCAAATTGTAAACTTGTTCAAGGTACATGGAAACTCTCTCTCCCTCTCTATTTCTTTCTTTCTTCCCACAACCCACAGCTGACAACTGAAAATGTATCATTATTACTCATGTGTATGTACTTTTGGTTTTGGTTTTGCTTTATATTTCTGGTCAACAGTCAAAGCCTCTTGTTCTCCTGTTGGAATTCAAGAAATGACTTAATGAACTAGAGCCACAGACAAAGACATTCACATTCAGTGAATAATAATTATTATTACTTTGGCTTTGGCTTTGAGATGTGAGCGTGGTCGTGGTCGTGGTCAGACTTAATCCTCAATGTTGACAGACCACTACAGGATTTTTTACTTACTTAATTCTGTCTGAATGTTGAATGTCCAATGAATCCAAACCGGCAATTAAAAGAAGCAAACAGAAGCTCTGGCATCAAACCAACAAATACTATGATATTCAAAATGTAAATATGTATTTAATACACAAAATGCAACCCAGTGAATTCAATTGACTTGTTAAATATTCCATTAATTTTTTGCAAGCGTAATTTACAGTAGCTGATTGAGAGGTTTAAATACAAATACAAATAAGAGATTTACTTACGTGTGCAATTAGCTGTTACTGCAGCAAATTTTGTAAATTTATCCAAGATCCAAATTCCAAAATCCAGTTTAAAGTTTATGCAGAGAAAACTAGCGTTGAATGCAAATTTCACTGTTTCACTCTGCGAACGATATTTTGATCACAAAATAACAAAATCCAAATCTTTGAAAAAAATCACTAACTTATCGTATTTTCCTATTTATGCATTCACAAGAACTGTACACTGCACTTTACAAGTAATTTATTGTAATAATTTTAGACATCTACAAATTACCTTTTGTTTGATGACTTTTAGTATTAGTATTTCATCACTGAACTCTCGGCCTTATTATTTTATTTTTTAAAGATTTTTTCCACTTTATTTGTTGATGCCAAAAAAACCAAGCTTAACCATGAACACTGGAACACTGTGCACAAAAAACGGTTTGAGGTTTGAATACGAGGATTGATAACAAACTGAACTGAAACTGCAACTAATCTTGAGGTGGCCTAACTAACTTGTGAGTGTTGTGAGAGTCCATGAGCTCACGTTCATCCTCGGTCGAGGCGGGATAATGATAAGGTTTTTCCTTCTCGCTTTCGTTTTTCCTCGTCTCTGACTTTGGCTTTGACTCTGACTCTGACACTCTCTTCAACTTTAGCTCTTCAATTTTTCTAGACTTTTTCAATTCCTCGGAGAGCTTCAAGCATATCCCCCACAAACACGAAAGCACACAAACACACACACACACTCACATGAGATACAAAACCATTTCCAAATCCAAATCCAAATGTGCACAATGGCCAAATAATGCACTAAGAGTTATTATTATTAGCTGTATATCTTCACTGTACTCTACTCCTCTCTACCACATGCTTTACGATGCACGATGTACGATCTTCACTTCTCTCTGCTCACTAGAGCTGTTCAAAACTTGGAGCTGGAGCTGGAGTTACCAATTCACTGTGGAAAAAAAGTCTGGGCAAAATAGTATCAATTATTATTGTTCACGAGAAAAACACGAAAGAGCCCCCAAAATCCAAATCCAAAATCCAACTTTGAGAGCATCCAACTCAATATATCAATGTCAATCTAATAAACTGCCATCAGGGAGAAAAGGAGGAGCACGAGGAGGAGGAGGTTGATGATGAAGAGTCCAACTCGAATTCGAATTCGAATTCGAATGGAGTTTGGAGTATCAGGAGGAGAACAGATCTTCTTTTCATGCTTTTCCTATCCTCACTAAACACTGAACACAATCATATGCATCCACTCCAATCCAAACCAAACCAAAAACCAATATCCACCGCACACTACAATCTACAGTCTACAGTCTACAGTTTGCATGTAAAACTTCTACCATGTGGAGACGGTGCGTTCCATTACATTAAGTTCCCTTGTGATGATGTTATGCCACGGTTCCGGCCTCGCAAAAACCAAGTGAAGCAAAACGTGCACTCTTCTTCCCTAGTTTTTTTTCATTTATTTATGTCTCCCTTTGTACATGAATGTCAAAGTTTCATGGCATCTGAACTGTCTTTTATTTTCTATTTATTCCCTTCTTTTACAAATCTCCGAATTTCCAATGGGTAAAATCATGTGCATAATATTGCATATTGCACAGTGCGTAACAGGAACCACACGTAACATGGAAAATGGAAAACTTGAACCTTGAGCTACATTTTACAAAATACTACATGACATGTCATGACATCATCTTTCCTCTTCACTTTGTTTATTTCAGTGCTGCGTCCTGAACCGTGGAAAATTATTAGGTAAATAATAAATAAATAGATCAGGGTAAATCCACACAAAACAAAACACAACAGGATGACAACACAAGACACAAGTCAAATATAATGAAAATAAAAATCAACGCACAACAACAACAAAAAACAAAACGGAACAAAACACAAGAGCACAAAATTAAAAACTAAATGTAAAAAACTTGCTTTGTAATACTTAATACTGCAAACAGGGAATAAACACAAGTCACATCAAAATTGGGGGAGGAAATCAACACAACAGACAGACAGATAGATAGATAGACAAACCGACTGACTGACAGACAATTTAAATACTTGGACAACACAAGAACAATGAACTAAAAATAAAAGTAAATTATTGTATTATATTGGTGAAACAGCACCAGTACCAGGAGAAACACAAAGGAGAAATGAAACGTAACAATCAAAAAAAAATCAACAACACAACTTTTATAAATAACTGAATGAATGAACAAATAAATATTTGTATTTTGTATTTTCTATTTGTAGTTTGTACAGGGTAAAAAAACTAAGGATGGAGGAGGAACGATGAGACACACGATAGGATTAATGCACATAGAAATGAGAGTCCAAATCCAAATACAAAATCCAAGTGATGATGAGAGGATTGAGGATTGAGGATTGAGGATGAGTATTCACATGCCCTGGTGAACAACATTTGGCCGACTGCCGAGGAAAGGAAAACGAAATAAAGCGTGGCATCACAACTCACAACCTTTCATTCTCATTCTCATTCTCATCTCTCTGTTTTCTGTTTCTCCCTCCATCAGTCAGTATCATATAGAAAAATGAATGTACTCTCTCTCTTTTTCTCCATCATCCCCATCCACATCTACCTACCTTTTGCCTACTGCCTATAGTTGCTTGTTTTGCTGTAGGAGTGAAGTTTTACTGAGGGTAAGTAAATGAAGGGTAGTGCAGCAACATCCTACAACAAAATACACATACAAACTACAACTATGGGTTCGAGGTACCTTGCACAATATGCATTACAATACTATATACAATATACAATACGCAGTACACATTACACATTGCTGCGTTTGTAGTTTGTAGTAGTTGCATAGCTCCACACACCATTCCCTAAAAACAACCGAAAACATATGTACACTTATTCACTATTATTTTTGTACACTGTACACACTGAAGCTCAAAGCTTAAAGCTTACATATTACATATTATGATGAAGACGAACATGAAATGTTGTTTTCCCTCTCAGTCTTAAGCTTTCAGTTTTCAGTTTTCAGTCTAAAGTCATGAGTTTGAGTTTCTACTGTATTCCTCCCATGTTTTGGTGTACAGTGTACAGTTTAAATTACAGCAAAAATATATGTATACATGTGCATTTTCAGATCCTTACAATTTCCG
>JABASP010000570.1:0-47858 GCA_019776565.1 Sminthurinus signatus
AAAGTAAAGTAAAGTAGAGCTGAACTGAGATGAGATGAGATGCTGTTCGCTGTTCACTGTTTGCTGTTGTTCTGCCTCGTGAATTTCGTGAAATATGAATATGTCAAAATGCAAATCAAGTTGGGTTTGTCTTTTGTATTTTCTATTTTCTATTTCCCATTTCGTGTACCGTGTTCTATTATATTATATTATGTATTATGTTATGCCATTTCATGGATGAAGTTCACTAGGGTCAAAAACTGTAGACTGTAGTGTATACACAAGACACAATGCAAAATACAACATGCTAGTATCTAGTAGTATTCTAAATTCTAATAAAGTCAAAGTATCTTTTGTATTTTGAACTTTGGGTGGAAAAGTTGATGGACAACTTTTTCCATGATATGACATGAGACATGAGACATGAGACATGGGATGTTCAATGTTCAGTTCCCCCAAAAGTCAAACTGAAACACTCTGCGGATTGGTTTGCTTTGGTTTGGATTGGATTGGATTGGCAAAGTCAACATGATGAAGATTAGATCAAGAATACATTGTACATTGTACATGTATTAGAATTTAAAGTATGTGGAAAATATTATACTGCGTATAAACTTATGTTAATGGTAATGGTAATTTTGGATTCTGCATAAGCAGAAAAGAAAAAAAGTAAAGTATTATAGTAAAGTATCTAAGTATAAGTAAAGTATTGTACGTAGAATAGGCTTAAGAAAAAAGGAATTATTTTTCGATTGACTATTGACTAGGCTTCAGGTTTTAGGTTTTAGGTATAAAAAATGAAGAAAATGAAACCTCTGCTTCGCTTTGAATTTTGAACTCATGATATTGACTATTGACGTTGCTGTTGTCTGTTGACTGTTGACACAATGATGATGATGTCACAACCCACAACATTTAAAAAACGTCAATAGTCAACAGTCAATACAAGTCAAAGATGAGGCTAGGAAAAGTCATAATCAAGGGGATTTTTTGGTTGAAAAGTAAAATTAATGTGCATGAATGAACGTATAATGAATATGGATTATGGATTATAGTTTATGGTTTTCTGATTGAGTGTAGACTGTAGAATGTAGAGTCACAGCAGGACTTCAACTCCACGAGTCAAACGCATGTAAAAAATATAAAAAAAACGTATTATATAAGTATATTCAAGTATTTTTTCGTAACGAATGGTCATTTCTCATTTCTAAGCAGCTCCAATCTACATTCTACATTCAACATTCTACATGCACTCATATCTCATGTTACACGTCTTATCGTATCACTAGAATGATAGTATTATTCTATGTATTCTCCTGAATTGACTTGAACTCAAAGCACAGCACACCCATCATCAACAAAATTTGTACAGGGTATAAAAAAATACAGAAATGCATAGTGCATATTTTACGTAGTAAATAGCTGTAGAATGTACATTCTACATCATGATTCGTAATTCGTAAGAAATGTGGATTAAATTGCATACATATTGCAATATATTGAGTGTTGCAGGTTTACACGAGTGTGTTACACACACACTCTCTTTAAGTTTCCATGTGCCAAAGAACAGTGGACAGTAGCAGCAGCAGCAGTAGCAATAGACTATGAATTATGAATTGAGAATTATTTACGAATATCTTTGCACATTGGAATTCTTCACAGGCAGTTTAGAGTTTAGAGTTTAGTAAATATGTGTTGTCAATTAATTGGATTGTGGATTGTGGGTTGTGAATCTAAAATCTATGAAGACATCAAATTCAAATTCAAGAATGTCTTGAGTCTTGAGTCTTTAAGCTGCAAGTTTCAAACCAAACCAAAGTTGTCAAGCAGAGGCGAAGGTCATATTCTTCATTTAATATTTAATACATGAGTTCAAATTATCTTGGGTGTCTTTTACTTTTTCTTTATACGAATATATCTTACGTCTTACATACATGTGGGCTGTATATATTCATTTGGTTGCTTTGCTTTGCTTTGCTTTTCTTTACTTTGCTTGGCTTGGCTTTGCTGTGGTTTGTCATCCTTTTCGTTTTCCGTCTGATAAATTATAGATTATGGATTATGGATTGCAAACTCCAGACAGATTATTATTATGTATTAACAACTCGTGTGAAGTTCAACGTTTCTTTTTTCTTTTTATAGTATGATGTTTTATATTTTATACGAATACGAATGTACACTCCTTTCTATTTCTGCTTTCTATATCTTTATTAGAGGAGAACAAACTCATACTCCAAACTCCAAACCATTAGAGTAAAAGAGAATTTGTAGGGTTGTTATTTATCACTGTATTCTCTATGTTATTATTATTATTATTATTGTCGTACATTTCGAATTGACAATATACAATATCAAATCATAATACATGATACATGATGTATCAAACATACTAAAAGGGCTCTATAGTAAATAGTGAAACTGTGTATTGTATTTTCTTAAATCAACTTTGTGTATCTTGGGATTTTGATTCCAAAGTGTATAATATAACATTATATGTATCGTATGTATGACCTAACAAGAAATGTAGAACACAGAATGGATAGTTTTGCGGAGAATTTTTGGCAACTGTGTTGTTTTTCAGCCATAATAGATAAAAGTTAGACACGCTATATGTTACATTGTATATTGAGCTTGCCTTACATAATACCTATATATGTACATATCTGTCACGATAACTTACAGAAATGTATAGTAAAAGTATAGCAAAAAAGGCATATATCGTAAAAGCTCATATGATATAAAATATAAAATAGAGTAGCTGTTACTTTTTGGATTTTGGATGGAGAAGAAGAAAAAAGTAGAGGTAATATGGGATATGGGATATGTGATATGATAGTCTTTGGTCTTTGGGGATCAGAAACTTTTAAATAGTTTAAAAAAGAAGAAGAAAAGATCAAAAAATATTATCAAGTACCAACTATCAACTATCAAGGATGAAGAAAGTTAAAGACACGGATAAAAAGGTTAAAGTAGTTAGTAGTTAGTGGTGAGTAGTGAGTAGATGGAGAGAGTGTTGAAGAGAAAAGTTTATTCAGGTGAAAATATTATACTAGATACTAGATACTAGGAATGAAAAAGGAAAACTTTAGTTCATATGTATAAAATATAATGTATAGTTAAGGTTTAAGGTACACAATCATATTCATGCATTCATGCACTCATGCATATTTAGGCAAAGAAAGTGGGAAAGGTGTAGATAAAACTTTTAATTTAAGAAAAAGAAAAGATGTGGATGTGGATTGTGGATGCATTTACATATCTGCTGAATGCTGATTATGAGGAAAGTCCTGGAAACTGGAAAGTATCTACAATCTACTATCTACAAAGTATGGAGCACGGAGAAAGGAGAATAAAAAAAAACTAATGGATGTATCTAAAGTTTATGTATTTTGTATTATTTTGTATTTGTATTTTTCTCCACGCTTCAAGATTCAAGATTCAAAATTCAAGTGTGTTGCTTTCTCCTATTTCGTATTCATGTAGATTTTTTTTTGCACGTTTGTAAAAGTATCGTGAATACAACATACAGAAATGTAGTGAAATGATAGATATTTTTCTCATATGAATGCATTATCATGATAATCATGATTTTTCTTTTTACTCCAGCTTTAGCTCTAGTTTTTCTATCTATTCATTTTACAATAATAATAATAATAATAATAAAGTATTATGCAGATATGTAGAAACTGTAGACGTCATTCTAGAATCCAGAATGTAGGTTTTTTTTGCAACAATAGTAATAATAGTAATGGGAATGTCTTTGTATTTTTTTTGTATTTTTCATGAGATGTTGAAATGTTGACTGATGATTATTATTTGTATTATTATTTTTGTAGAATGGGTAGTTTTACGTCTGCTCCAGCAGTTCGTGAAGATTGCCAAGATGTGGATTTTGAGGTTGGTTCTACAAACACGCGGGAGTCCCTACTCAATCGCTGTCTCTCAGAGTTACCCTCTTCCATCCCACTCGTCAAACGACACTTTGTCACCTTTAATCATCATCATTCACACCCTCAACACAATAATCATCATCATGGTGGGAATCATCACCATCATCTTCTCCATAATAATCATCATCCATCCCCATCCACCATCCTTCCCGAGGAACCTGAAGAAGAACTCGAAGAAGCCTATGGACTCAAACGCGTTCCTTTCATCTCACAAGGTATCCCAAACTAAATCCAAATCTAATCTTATTTAAATATTAAATAATGTACAATCTACAACTTTCTTTCTTTGTTACATAATACATAATGTATAATGTATCTTATGATGGTTTGATGAAAGAAGAAGAAATCCTAAAAGTGATAGCATTAAATGTATTATGTATTTATGATGTATGATTGATGATTGATTTATCAGTTATCAGCATCTACTATCTATAATCCACTTTTGTTCAATGAACGTCAAAAATCCTTTGTTTTTTAATCCATCTAAGAAATGCAAATAGATAACCTTTGTTCTTTGTTCTTTCGATCCATTCTTCTTCTCTTGTCTTTATTATCGTACAATAATATGATGTATACAAAACGTACAATCTGCATTCTACATTCGACATGCTGGAGGAAATGAAACAAAGAAAAATCTATCCATGTATGTATGTAGCTCTCCTACAGGAAAAAAGTACTCAATGAAATTTATTAGTTTGGAAGCTGCAGCTCCTTTTTCCTTTTTTTATGTGGGATCTGCAAGTAAGAGGGAAAAGAGTACTTGAATAGAATATAGAATATTTAGAGAATAGATAGATCGAAATAGAGATGAAAGGAGCTGAGAGACTTTTTTCTTACTGTATTCAGTATTTGTATTTTGTACTTGTATTATGTATAAGATCATCAGAATCCTCCGTCGACTTGGACTTTCTCCACCAAAATGAATGGACGGATGATCCTGTGTATACGTAAATGTATGTATGTCCTATTGATATATTTTGATATAATACTCAAAGAGAAATAAAGGCTGCACTCTCCTCAATGGAAAAGCAATGACGCTCTAGGGATGAGCTAGATTAGTGCGAGAGGAAAGAGCAGGAAAAAATAAAAGGAGATGAGGAAAAGAATCTAACGGAAAGATTTTTATTTTCAAAGCAGTGTGAACTGTACATTGTACATTGTACACTGTACACTGTACAAAGTACATTATACATTATACATGATCAAAATAAAACAGAGAGAAAAGAGAAAGGTCCATCAAATACTACTCAAATCAAACACGTATTCACATCCACACTCCTCACACAAATTTTATGTATGCTCATAATACAAAATATAATACAACTTTCTCCGACCTCCTTCCTCTTCACAAGGAAATAAATGTGTATATATATTTAGGCAACCAACCACCACTACCACCACCACTCAGCTTCATTTCATTCTGCCGTCTTCATTTTCATTTTCTTTTTATTTCTACTCCTCCAAAGTATCTGTAATATAAATATAAGTTAAAGCAATATGGAGAATAGAATCTAGAATCCAGAATGATGCAGAAACCAAAATTCAGAGCAGTGGGAAAGTGTAAATATCCCATGGTGAATTTTTTATGTAGTTTCGTAGTTTGAAATGATTGAAATGAAGGGAGGAGGGAAAAAATAAATAGGAGCAAGAAGATGAAGATGAAGATGAAGGAGGAGAACAGAACAGATGAGAGTGTTTGTAAATATTATGTTTATACAGGCAGAATATCAATATTGTACAATACACAATACAGCATGCTGTATACTTTACAGTGCATAGTACAAAGGAGATGTGAATATATTGTTTTTTGTGTTTTCTAGTCACTTGCGAGAGAACTACACAAGGCTACGGCTACATTAGTAATACCAACGTACAGTGTTGTGTGTTGTAGGTTGTAGGCGTGAGTGAATGTATTTCTAATCTCTATAGAACTGTTGTTGTGAAAATAAAGCAGTACTCCTTTTTTTCTCTCATGATATGAAAATAATAAAGAAAAGCGAAACACCAAGCACGTCATGAGTTCTGTATCTGTGTACTTTTCCTTCCATCTTCTATCTACAGTTAATGCTCATGAGTATTTGTGTGTGTGTTTGTAGTTTGTAGTTAGTGAAAGTTGAATTGAACAAGATACAAAGAAAAATACTCTACTTGTAATAATGATGAAAGGGGAGACATGTTTTTCTTCATCCGTCCCATCTCCCATCGCCCATCTCTCCCATCATCCTCCATCATGAATTATCATAATACCTATCCTTCATTCTACATTTTACATTGTACAAAATACAAAATACAGAATACAGAGTGCAGAGTAAAATAAAATAAAAAGGATGAGAAGAAATTCAAATAATGGATGAAAATGAATAAAAAAAATAAAAACTCCTCTCTATCTCCAGTATAATGATAATGCTGAGCTTGAAAGTGGGAGTTTGAGATGGAGGTGGAAAATGAAAAACGCGACAGAAAAAAGTAGGAACGGTACACCGCTGCTGTGTTTTGAGCATTGAGTGTTGAGTGGAAATTCACAAATGCGTTGAGAATAATAATAATAATAAGTATTAATGTACATGTACATATTTGAAATATTATGTTCTGTTCAGCCACTTTCTAATGCTCTGTGTACAGTGTACGCTATTCCTTTTTTATAATTTATAATGTGTGGTTTTTTCTTAATTTTCTTTTTTTCTTCTTAGTTTGCAGTTCCGCTGGTTCTCAGGATGGTGGTGGTCGACTTCGTATTATGACCTGGAATATTTTGGCACAAGGTATGTGAATCTTGAATTTTTATGTTGAATGTTGAATTTTGAATGCAAAGATGTCGCGTAAAAAAGAAGAAGAAACTTTTTGAATATTTAAGGGCAAGTTTTTCCCCTGTGAATCTTTCTCTCTCTTTCTTTCTACGAATGTGTGTCTGTTTGTCTTTCTCTGTTACTTTCTTTGGTACTTTCTCTTTGTCTTTGGAGCAGAATTTTGGATTTGAATTGACGTGAGTGTATATTATTATGTATGTATGCCCCAGTGTACTAAAGTAGAATGTGTAGAATGTGTCCTTTCAAAATATGAATCAAATAGTACAGATATTAGTATGTATGAATGTACGAAGAATGAAGAATAAAGATAGAGATGTATTATGCATGTGTGTACAATGTACACTGTACATTGTAGATTGTATTATTCATGTTGAGGATTGAGAAGGAGAAAAAATTATTATTATTATTATTATCATTTCAAGACACATAAATAATGCAAAATATGTATAAGGATTAGAGCAAGTGTGCAAAAAAAAGAATAGGAAAAGCACTCTATTCATACGACACACATTTAGAATCCAGAATCTAGAATCTAGAAAATACTCAAGTAAACTGTGTGTAATATTATGTGTAATATTATGTGTATCGTGCACACACAACACACAATGTTCAACTTAGGAATACAATGTACACTTTTTCACCATTACACTTGCTTTCGATCTGATATGATGATTCTCTTTATTATGCAAAGTCAGAAAGGACGTATAAATTTTATATGAAATGCATACTAAAGTGCATAAAAATGGAGAAAGAGGACAGATAAAAATCAGGGAGAGAAAGAATGAAGAAAGAAAAGAGAGAGTGAATATGTGAAATTTGAATCTATACACAATACAAAATACACTGCTCGTTGTACATTCCACATTCTAGATTCTCCAGCTACACTTTTTTAACCGTCAGAACGCAGTTGTTATATTTATGTCAAACACATGCATGAACGAAAGCATTAGACTGCTTTCTCCTTTCTCTGCTTTCTCAATCTGATTTGCATATGACACATGAAAAGATATCCACACACATTCATACATTTTCGTACATTGTGCTGGAAACACTGGGAAAAAAAGAGACTGGAGACTGAAAATCAACTGAAAGTATCAAAGTTCTATATTCTAGATTCTAGAGATTCCATGCACAATGTACATTGTATTTTGTATTGTACATTACCCTGCAAAAGCATGAATATCCAATGATTTTTTTATTTTATTTTTTGTTTTCCATTCTTTTCTTTCTTTTTTTACAGCCTTGGCAGAGGCACATGATAACTTTGTCGGTCTTCCAGAAGGGACTTTGGACTGGGCCGCTCGTCGTCTAAGTAAGTAGATGAAAGAAAAAGGAAATGTTGAAACATAATATACAACATGTGTAATGTGTACTATCAAATACTTGATGGTGGGATAAAGATAAATATCAAAGAGTATTTCTTATTTATAATAACTCTTTTCCGTTCTTTTTTTTAAATTTACAGGAATTTTACATGAAATTCTCATTTATGACCCCGACGTCATATGTCTTCAAGTTTGTGAAACATTTTTATTTAAACATACTCGTTATTCATTATTCATTGTTGTAAATATTTATATTTATTTAAATTTTACGTGGGAGTACGCACATGGGTTTTCATTACGCATACAAATTGCAAAATACAAAATACAAAATACAGAGGCAGAGTTTGAAATGAAATCAAAAAGTATTTTCCAACATCATGTATCATGTACCTCGTACATTTTACATTGTAGAATCTAGATGGAATAATATACAAATTACTTTTCAATGTATGCGGAATTTACAATCTACAATATTACAAAGTTACAATTTATAATGGACAAGCTATTTTATGTCACACGCACATGAATGCATGTAACTTTCATCCAAAGTCCATACAGTTACAATTTGGAATGTATGTGTGTGCATGCATAGTTTTTTATACTTGAGTGAAATTACATAATCCCGTTTCATGCATGCCTGCTCCTCATCTCTGTTTGTGTTTGTGTATGTACGTCTGTATTTGAAACTCCATGTGTGTACTTTACGTCTGTGGAGCGACTCCAAGTCGAAAAGTCGAGACTCTAGAATCTAGAATCCAGAATCGAGAATCGAGTTGAGATGACTTGAGTTGAGTTGAGTCGAGTTGAGAGGATGTGTCTGTCGAGGACCTCCGTAGAGGCTGAAGCTTGAATTGGCTTTGGAAATGAAATAATGTTGTTTTTTTTTCTCTTCTCTTTTCTCTCTGCTCTCTGTTTCCTTCCCTTTACTTTCTTCCTCCATTCTCCATTCTTCATTGTGTATCCATTCAACCAACCATCCAACCCTGACTGACTTGCTGTCTCTGTTGTCTGTCTGTCTGACTCTTCCCCTTCTTCTTTTTCTTTTTTATTCCTCAAACTCGTTTGCTTCCTTACATACTTTCTCTCCATTTCCATCACCATGAAATGTCTATAGGAAGTGGACCATTTCAATTTTCTCAACAGCACCCTCAGTTCTTTAGGTTACCGCGGAGTGTTCTGCTCCAAACCTGACAGCCCATGTATATACTTGGCAAACAATAATGGTAACCAGATTTAATTTTACTACTACACACAACATACAACATACAACCTTGATCACAGTTATTTTCAAATAAACAGTTTCAAATAAATGTATAAAATGGAGTAAAAATATCTTGTTCAATTGCATTAATTAAAATAAATTTGATTTTGATGTTGATTTGAATCGTATTTTAGGACCCGATGGTTGTGCTTTATTTTGGAGACGAGATAAATTTGATTTGGTTTCTGCATCAAGTCGTATCCTTGAAATTTGGAGAGTTCAATCCAATCAGGTATGAACAAATGTACAAACTGCAATAACAAACAATAACAAACAGCAAACACATTCATAAACTACCAACTAAGCAACTACAAAATGCAATGGATACACTTGTAATTTATGAAATTAAGTCAAGAGTCAAGATGTTTGTATAGACCCTTTTCCTCTGGTGCATTCCGCATTCCCGTAATGGAATAGGAAAGTGGAAAGAGTAAAGTAAAGTAATGTAGCATCATAATATAACATGTAAATTGTAAATTGTCCAAGAGTACAACAAAACAAAGTATCACCGTCAACTGAGTGTCACCAATATATAATATTCAAAAGTTCAAAGTATACTAGGGCATCAAGCATCAAGTATCAAGTCACAAGTGTAGAAAATGCAGAGAAAGTGGAAAGTGGAATATGAGGAGAAAGGTACCAGAGTCAAGAGAGAAATAGAATGAGGAAATCTCTGAACCAAAACAAGAACAGAATAAGAACAGGAGACTGCATGCTAAATGTATAAAACATGACATTTCTTTATTGTTCTCTCGTCTTGTATTATGTTTTGTGTACACTGGAAAGTTCTGGTTGTGTACGTTTTGCATAAATATTTAAACTCCACTATATTCTAGGACTCTAGCTTCTAGATTCTAGGATTCTAGGGCATTTCTTATTTTCTCTTGTTGTACCTTCCTTTTTCTGTCTACAAAAGTCACAAGTCTCTCATGACTCATGACAATCTCATCCATTTAAAATATGAAATCTCTATCATGAGAGAAACGATGAAATGGATGAAAAATTTATAACATTTGCATAGGTATTACGGTTCTCTGGTTCTTGAATTCTTGATATTGTCTTGTGCTGATTACTAGTTGTTGGTTGCTGATGTTTTATATCTGTAGTTCATCATGCTAATAATAACAAGAATTGTTTTGAATTTGAATTTATGTTTGAATTTCTATTCTAGGTCTGTATATTCGCAAATCTTCGAGTTAGAGACACGGGAAAACAAGTAAGTTTATTACTATACTAATACTAATGTTGTTTTGCTTATCTGTACTTGTTTGAATTTTTTCATGTGTACAATAAATAGTTTTGATGACTGTTGAAAATAGCAATGATTTCATCATACTATTTATACTTTATATTATTAATTATTAATTATTATTATGTTGTCAGCTAGAGATGTATGTAAATAGTAAACAGTTGAATGATGATGTGTGATTTAAAATGAAAAATTGTAAAAATGTATTTAGGTTTGTGTCGCAACCACACATTTGAAGGCTAGACAAGGAGCATTACTCGCAACTATGAGGAATGAACAGGGAAAAGACCTCGGTAAAAAAAAAATCTTGTATATTCTTTATTCTTTATTATTCACGTAGACAGACATTATTAGAATTTAGAATCTATCTATAGACCATAGACCAAATTAATTGGACGATGGTGATGAGTATCAAAAGTATGTATCAGCATCATAGTTCATAGTTCATAGTTCATAATCTTGACGTTTTGTTTTGTTTAGGCAACTATCTACTTTCATGCGGTGGTTCATCTAAGCCGCTTATATTATGTGGAGATTTTAATGCTGTTCCAACTGAGCCCGTCATAACAACAGTCAAAAACAGGTACATATTACATTTTACACATGATGCTGATTATTATTATTACGATATTATGATATGGTTTTTGCTTTTTTACTTTTTATCTTAAAGTATGAGAGGAAAGTAGAAAGTATAAAATGAGTGTGTTTCTATAATCCTCGAATCAATAAATTTTCACTTAATTTTAATCCTCGTAGGTACTTATTCAGTATTCAGTATGCAGTGTAAACGTACATAATATTTTTAATTAATCCTGTGTACATAGTACACACATGCTCCTTGTTTGCGTAAATATTCATGCGTTTTCACTTTCTATTATTTTATACAGATTGGCTGTGAAGAGCGTCTATTCCAAATTATATAATGGCAACGAGCCCCCATACACAACTTGGAAGGTTCGTGAAGATGCAGAGTATTGTCACACACTCGACTATATGTTTTATAACAAGTAAGCCAAAAGAAAATTCTTATCTTATTTATTTTGATACCTTTTTCCATTTTTAATTTTTTAGGCAATAAAACCTAATGAAATGACTATTTTATTTATTTATCTTAGGTATTGTGATGTGGACTCTTTATTAGTTTTGCCTACAGAACAACAAGTAGGTCCCTCGAGGCTACCAAATAATTCCTATCCATCAGATCATATTGCTCTTTGTTGCGATATCCGACTTAAATAATCATTTTAAAAAATAAATAATATTTAACGTCGCTAATAAATAGTAAATAAAATATTCAATATTCCATAAAGAATCAAAGTATAAGTCTATAAAATATATATTTACAAACACGCTCGGGAAAGGGAAAAAAACTTTCATGGTTTTAGGAATGGAACTTTTACCTATACTGATTCCTCCCCCTTTCTTTCTCTACATAGTACTAGAATAATACGTGTTATGTACACTACCGTTTCTCTCTCACCGTTTTTTTTTCGATGTAACTTTTTGCCTTCCGCAATTTTTACCAAACTCTATATAATAATAATTAATATATTATATATTATACCATGAATGAATTACGTAGATAAATAGCTATAAATATAGATTTTGAATACCATTAATGAATAGATAATGTAAATATTAAAAGAAATATAGTATATAAATAGGTAGATAGATAGGTTATAATTTTAGGCTATACCTTTAAATATTTATACTGTGATATGTTGAAAATTTTCGATGGTTCGAGTATCTCCTCTTCCTCTCTTTACCTTGTAATAATATTATATTATACCTTCGCTAGGACAGACGCACTGTATTTTTTGAGGAAAAAAAGTAAAACAAGTAATAGCCTAAAACTGGTGTTTTCTCGATGATAATAATAATAATACTACTACTTCGCTGCCGTGTATTATGTACTCATACTGGTTTAATAGAAAATGGAAAAGTAAACAAAACTGTATAAGACATATATATTATATAGTTATCAGCTATCACTGTTGGATGATGATTCTGTTTCCAGAATTGAAGACTTAATGAACAAATAAAATTACTTAGTAAAAATGAAATGAAGGCAACGAGATACAAAACACAAAACACACACCCGTAGATAATACAAGACACAAGAGCGTGTATTTATGTTAAATACTATATAAAATGTTATATTATTTCTTTAGAAAAGTATCGAAAGTACCTATATTATGTGGATAGTGGATACCATTGTGATACTGATAATACCATATCAAAAGTGTGTATAATATTATATCCTTCTCTTTGATTTAGATAACTCGTAATTGATTGAATATTGTACATTGATAAAAAGTATATAGTTTCCTATTATTATTATTGTATTTCCTATATGATTTCTCATTATGTTATGTACCTACACAAACTTTAAGTTGAAGGAAAAAAAACCTAGTATATATAATACATAGTGAACAAAAGTCGTTTCGAGTTTCGAGTCTCGTTTCGTTTCGATAAATATGTAATACCATTACTCCTATTAATATTATTATTATTACTGTGTAAGAAACGAGAAATTTATTTTTAAAAATAGGACTTTTAAATTTGTTTTAAAAAAAAAATTGATAAGATTTAAAATTATCCATATATATGTAACGAGTGTAACGAGAAGAACAAATGACAAAGCGTATTTTTTAGTTTATTTAAGTTAAGCAGTAATGTAATGAATGATGAATGATATATGAAAAGAATGAACGATAATTTGTAAAACTAGACAAAACTTGTAGACTATATAAAATGTAATACTTTTATGTTTTATGCCGTATGCGTAAAGAAAAGTATCATGTTTGAAAAATGAAAAATCACGGAGCATATACATTTAATATATTACTATGTCATTTATGATGAATGACAAATTTTCGTGATAATATTTTAACGATGTGTAGATTTTTTTAGAACCAAAACAATGAAATAAATAAGTATAAAATAAAATATATATTTGAGCTTATAGAAATGATGAAAACAAATAAGATGTAATATATATATGCAAGTGTTTTGTACTTGGGCATTGTTTTTTTAATACTTTTCATAAGCCCAAAATGGACTCATTTTTATTTATTTTATTTCATTTCATTTGATTTTGGCATAATATAATATTACACTTAAAATTAAATTGGTTCATATATAATATAGGTTAATAAAGAAATCTTTTTTTTTTCATTTAGTGGTAATTCTTTTACAAATTACACTGCAAATAACAAATAATACTAATAAAATATTTAATATTTTAAATGTAAAATTTTACATAAGCAAAGTATTATCATTCTTCATTAAATAGTTTTGTTAGTTTTTAGTGACTCTGAAAAGCAAAGAGTGTCTCGACATAGACATATAGACAAACAGACTAGCACCTCCGCTATAACTGCAATTGTCACTCTGTTTTCATAATATTTATAGAAGAGAGTCATTACAATTTGCAATGTGTAAATGAATAATATGAATGTTCAAAAATCTCTCAAGGTATAACATTATTTTTAGAACAATAATAATAACAAAAAAAAATATTATCAATGGTAAAAATGGTAATATTTTGGTAAGTATGATATTATAATAATATAATATATAATGCATTTTACACTAGATTCTTTACTGATCCATTTCTTCTATAATATACTTTGTTCATTGTAAAGTTTAGTCAGTATTACATATATATATATATATTTTGGTATGAAAATACACATACCAATTTTAAATATCAAAATTCGTTGAAAAGTGGTAATGTTTACATTTCGTTTGGAATACAAAATATGGAATTTTGGTATAAAATTGGTACAAAAATCTCTCTGTGTATTAAATATATATATATATAGATTTTGATTTGGACTGTGTTCTATAAAAATTATTGCAGTTTTCTCTTTTCCTTTGTTTACATTTTAAAGCAATGCTTGTAGTAAGTCTCATACAAATAATTTTCTTAAAATCTATTATACATTTTTTTTAGGTAGTTGCTGTTCTACATGTCTTTCAAAGCAAGCAAGAACTGGCACTTGTTTTGTATAATATAATATATATATTCTGCACATACAAAAATATATTTATGTATGTGTAATATAATTTTTCAATTTCAATATTCTCAAATGTCAAAAATTTCATATAAAAATTTGATTTTTCAATTTAAATATATTATAGCTCATATTATGTAGCTTTTTGCTTTTTTATCAGATATATACTTTCAAATCTAGCAAAAATAATATATTATATTAATAATTTGGTCCAGCATAAACAATAATAGATATAGATCAAATAAATTTCATTTTACTTTATAATACTATTAACAATTTTTTTAAATAGTTCATTATAAGTACAACTTCAAATTTTTAAGACATAACATTTTTTTGGAATTGAAATGCAATGAATAAAAATAATAATATAATAATTAATAATAATATAACATGTTAGCAAGACTCAAGGCAAAATGGAACGTGTAGATATATATAGAGAGAGAGGTTTTATACATGAAATTCGAGTGCTTCATTAAAGATTTTCAGACTTCCTTTTCTTGCAAGATAGTTTCTTTTGTAGGCAATGGATTTTTCTCCACCTGTAATTTTTTGGGATAAAAAGATTGGATAAATAATTAGACAAACCCGATTTTAAAAGGGAATAAAAATAATCAGTGTAAAGTGTAAATAGTAAATAATAAAGTATGGAATATCGTATGAATAATCTATTTACCGTCTCGGTATGTTTAAGAGACGAAGTATTGAAGGTTTCCAAAGACTCAATGAGCTTTTGTTGTCCTTTCTCAGACTCAATCACTGCAGAATCGGGAAGTACAATTTTTTCCACAGTTTCGGTATGTTTCAACTTATCCGTATCAAATTGTTCAACACCCTTCAAAATCGCCTGTTGAGTTTTTTCCGCAGCAACATCTAAAAAAAAATAACATAAAAGAAAAAAATGTAAATTAGGGCCCCCCTACATTGAAATTACAGTGATCAATCATTCATATTTGTAATCTAATTAATAATTTAATAAATCTCAAAATGTCCTAAAAGAAAAGAAAAAAAACTATACAATTTCGTGGAAAGAAACACATGTAAATTTATATTAATACAGAAAAAAATTAATTCAATTAGAAATGTTCAACTGTGAAGTTAACCGTAGATTAAGTGTCATTCAAACTCCGGAACATGTACAACATGTATAAAATTTCATATACGAAATGACAAATGTACTGAATTTTTGGTATTTGGTATTTGTATTTCTCCAGTGAATTTTCAATATAAAATACGTACTATAGTGTGCATGCGACACGCACACAATACATTATATAATACTGTACGTTGCAAATTGCAAATCTTTGGGGACGAGAAAATATTAGTCACTGTTTTCATATTATACCGTGTGATTACAATCAAAAACAAGAAAAAATTAATAAAACAGTCAACTTTTATACTTCAAATACTCAAAATACAAAATACAAGCTGCATAATATAATATACATTTCTCAGTTATTAATCTTTAAAAAAATATATTCAACATTCACCTCATAAACTTTTGGTATATATGTGGAATAAAAAAAAATCTGATAATTATTATTATTGTAGTAGTTGTGGTTCATTTTGACGCTTTATGTTAAATTATATCACTCATTTTTCATTTTCTCATGTACATGAATAAGAAATTCATAGTACTGTTTCTCTTTCTCCTTCCCCTACTTTTTCATGGAAGAGAAAGAGCAGTAAAATGATACAATTCCGTTTAATTTCTAGCCACGCGAAAAAGCCATTCATATTTCATATGTAAAAGTAATACTTTGTGATTTTCAAGTAATCATGTATCATGTAGACACATCACACATGCATGCGTGCATAACATAACATTCTAAAAGTGCTACAGAGTAAATATAGGTAAAAATCTTTGTATAATTGAAGAGGTAGAAACTGATGACTATTCAATAATATGTTATAATAATATCATGTATTATGTACAATAAACATCTCATGTAAAATATAGATTTTTCTCAATTCTCAATTCACAGTGGGTGATGCATTAAATTATATTGCATTAAAAGTATACAATTTGCATTTGATATTTCAAATATTCAGCATGCAAAAATACATAAACACGACGATTCATAGTCTAGAATCTAGAATCTACGAGTACAAAAAAGCTATAATGTAAAAATATAAAGTATCCATAATACATAAGTGAAAGTGCAAATTTTATGGGTGAAAAAGGTATATATACTAGCGACTATTATACTCTTTTCACTTTTCATTACGTCATGTCTCATGTCTCGTGTGCATACCTTGGGCATTTGGAAGAACAGTTTTTTCTGTAGTTTCAGCGTGTTTAAGGTTTTGTTCCTTGTTAAAGGACTCAAGTCCTTGGATCAATTGAGTGTGCTGTTTTTCGGCTTTGACATCTAATGTTTTTGTGCAAATTAACAGAAAGGAAGGGAAAAAATCGTGCAAAAAAAAGATCACATTCATCAATCAATCTTGAAACTTGAAACTATTTAATGCTGTCATTACAAAACTATACATACATAATACTATATCTATCTATATAAATGATCAATGTCTAAGATTAGTTACGTCAAAGCACATGCACATAAAAATTCAACAGTAAACTATAGGCATGCAATATTTGTGCATTGAAATTCTTATTACAGAGGCATTCATCACACACATCTATAGTCCATTGAAAAACACAAGCGTTACATAACAAAAATAACAAATGACAAATGAAAGTATAACAAGAACAAAAGGTAAGTAAAGACAATGAATATTCTAGATCAAAGCAGAGTTAAAACCAAATGTTAGCACTATATTCTACTATAATAGCTACAAGCTTGAAACTTGAAAGAATACAAATATACGAATACAGGTGAATCATTGACATGGGGAGTTTAACGTAAGAGATTACGAGAAGGCTTTTGTTTTTATTTTTATTTTTGCTTTTGACTCTATTTAGGCTTTCAAATTGTGTCGAAACCTCAACCACATCCCTATTATAAATTATAAGGCTATCCCGTGTTCTATATTCTACACAGATTATTATTACAACTTACAACTACAAACAACTACCAATCCAAAATCCTCGTGAATGATCCCACCACCACCAAAAACTTAATTAAATTACTAAATTTAGAGATACAATATGTAATATAAAATACATTATCAGTATAATTATGTAAACAATATACATCTAAATCAAAAAAATAGAGCAAGGTAGAAGATAAAATATATAACATACCTTCAGCTGTTGGTAAAACCACCTTTTCTTGCGTCTCAGCTTGTTTAAGTTGAATTCCCGCTTGAAGTTGACTCTTCAAGTCAGCATCGACTTTTGGTAAGTTTTCTAAAGTTGGTGAAGACCCGTTTTCTGCCATTGTAGGATCTGAAACCCATAAAAGTCAAGATAGATAATTAATTATTTCTTTTTATCCCATAAATACATATATATACATAATACATACATGCATGTATAATGTATAATATACCTCCAACGATCAACGACTCAACTCCTTAATCTAAAATATATATACAATCAACAATCCATAATCTACACCATATATGGCTTGTATCTTGTAAAAGTAATTCGTGAGTCTAAGTATGAGAATGTGAAAGTGTTCCTCTCAATTCTCAATCTCTGTCATTTCTTTCGTGAATGTGAATGTATTTTATATTATTATGTGTGTGTCCTACTCTATACTCTATTAATATAGGGACACTATAGACAAGAGTTTATTTAGTATCAACATAACAAATGTGGAGGATGTTTGATGTTTCAAGAGATCTTTTGGGTATGAGGACTAACCTAACAATTGTCGATTGCCGGCCTAATATCTAATACCTATCCCAAATACTAAATACATCATCCTTATTTATACCAATACAATGGATTCATGTATTATTATCCCACTATACACATGCAGTTAGTAGTTAAGTTGATGAGGAACTAGGCTAATCTAATTCCAATATCCCTGTGCTACCTACAATTCTCATTATCTGAACAGTGCACAACTTGTGGGTTTTGAGTTTTTGGTTGATCAAGTTGTACATAAACTTGGCCATTACAAATGATAGATGATAGATGATAGATAATAGGGATTGTTAAAGCCATCCTCTCTCTCTTTCATCTCCTCCTTAATCAAGCATAAAATGTCAATAAAACTGCAAACTGCATTATTTTTTCATTATTCTTCTGATGAAGATGAAAATGCATGTAAAACGTCAACAGCACTAAAATGCCGATCAATTTATACGACACGAGATACGAATAATATACCATTTACTATTTACAATGGTTTAATCAATAAATGACTTCAACTTTCAACTTAACGCACTTTCCTAATCCTTTTCTAAAACCAATTATGTACATGAATTATGCATAATTCATGCATAATTCTGTCAAATGCCCAATCTTTTTTAGGTGATTTTAATAAGATGAGGAAAATAATAATCAACAGAGTCATGAAAACTCATGAGCAGGCAGAATAGCTTTTTACTCGTATATTAGCTATTAGAAGTTTTTAATTGAAAACGTACATTACTATCACAGACACCATGCGTTCAATATTCCATGTTCATCACATCTTTTCTAAATTAATTATGGTTTTGCGAAAGTCAAAGTCTCATGATGAACACTGAATACTTTCATCATTTCTGATGGCACAGTGTGAAAAATCTAATGAAAAATCATCCACGTCTTGGGCTCTAATTTAAAAATATCAAAACTGTATACTAAACAAAGTTTATCATGAAATTTGATCCAACACCAAATACAATAGTCACATTATGACATAAAAACATTGTGACTTGTAATGAATTTTTCAAGGAGAGTTTGTCCCTTTAAACTTTACATGCACACGTGTATTTTTATGATACCTAACCAAAATCAACATCAACACCGATACCGACACCGGTGTGAGAACTGAGAATAGAGGAGAAACTGACACCATCCATAGTAATTTTTATTACTCGTGACTTTTTGCACTCCATGTGGAGTATGGAGTATACTGTATACATGTCAAATACCAATAGGAATTTCAATACATCAAGGTCAGAAGCTACACATGAGCATGATTACTTTTAAGAAATTTTAATCTTTGTACTTTACACCTTAGTTTTGTATCTTAGTTTTGGCAGAAATTTCGTCAATATTATGCAAAAGTTAGGATTGGATAAAATTGAATTGTCTTATTTCTTTTTCTAAGTAAAAAGGAAAAGGTAAGGATTTTGCCCATCGTCAAGTATCAACTGCATGAACTTCTCCCTTCTTCTTCTGATGTGCAGTGTAAATTGTGTACATCCTCTATCTCTACCTATTCTCAGTCCTGAACTGTGTGGATTAATGTTTAATGTGGAATGTATAATGTATAATGCAACCACGATTTCACATACACACAATACATTTCTCACACACACACCGACAGCATACAAATTTCCATCACCACTTTGAGCTTTGAGTACATTAACCGTGTAGCTTGTGTCTTGTATTATGTATCATGTACATTGTGAATTGTGTACACCTAACACTCTAACATTCTAACATCTAGCTTTATACTTTATATTGTTAGAACTTGGAACTCAGAGGCTCAACTTTGTAGAGGAATACCTAAATGGCAAAACGGAGGAGAGAGGAGTGAGGAGAGAGGAGCGCAAATAACAATACACAACTCTGCAATCTTACCATCTAACATCTACCATCTACAACCTCCTTTACATGCTTGGTAATTTCATTAAATATTCCTAGTCTCCATGTGTTCTATTCTCCTTTCCCCATCCCTCCAACTTCTCTCTGCTTCTTGGTTCATAATTTGTCGATCTATCTACTATCTATACTTCTCTCTGTACATAAGTAATACATCTTTCTTCAGTGCATCTCAACTCTCAACAATAAAAGTAAACAAAAGTACCAACTACCAACACAAATGCATTATACATTATACATACAAAGTATAAATACACCATGTACTCTGTTCAACATCCAACATTCAAGATGGAGCAAAATAAAACTGTAGACTGTAGACAAGTAAGAAATTAATTTATAAAATATACATGAAACTCATATATATTTTAAGCACCCAATCCAATCCTATATGGCCAACAACTGTGAATTCTGAGTTCTGAGCCCATACCAGAACTATAGAACTGAGATGCATTTGAACAAAAGATAAGAGGAGGAGAGCGGAAGAAAGACATTAGACATTACATTTTACATTACAGGATGAAACTTTAACTTTTTTTCGGCAGTGAAGAGTATCGCATTTCTCTATACATGTACATATAAAACATAAACATACAAAATACAGATCATGTAAAGTGTAGAGTGAGTATTACATGTTTTTGCTTTATTTCTCACTGCATAATCTTCACACTCGGCACTTGGTAATTACAATTAGTACCATTAGCCGATTTTTAAAAAAACAAAGAACCAACAACCAACTAAAATAAAGCTCGAGATACTGAATACGGATTTTAATTTTGCAAACTGTTCAACGTACATTTTCCCAACAACCATAGCTTTTTTTTACTTTATCTGGTACAATCTGAAATATTTTGAAGATGATACTGAATACTGAAACGGTCAAAAAAAAAAAGAAAACAAATTTCAAGAGTAAAGAGTAATGGAGTTTTTCTCTACTTGATTTATTACTGTCAAAAAAAAGACATAAACCACTATAGCTAGCCAACAACCAAGCTAAAACCATGGAGGGTGGAATGTTTATGAAACAAAAAGAAGCAAACAGCAAATAGCAGAGAACAGTAATTTTAAGAGGAATAAATCAAACCCATTTATAGTACATCATAAATGTATGACTGAAGGAATGAAAACAGGAATTATGGAGGAAACTCACTCTTTCGTTCTTTCCCCTGGTTTGAGATTTGAGCTGAACAAAACTTGGCTCAGGATTTGAGATTCAACTAAAAACTAAATGTTTTACTATTTATTCTACATTCTACATGGTGACGATGATTAAATAATGTTGATTAAAGATTAAAAAATAAAACATGGTACAGACAATTGCTCCTAAAAATAACGAGGATAAAGTATATTGAGTTTTGAGTTGGAGTATTAAAAGTAAATCAGACCTTTTTTTCTAAATACAGATACTTGATACCACTATGCACTGTACACTATACACTGTACAAATACACAGATAATACGTAATGATAAATAATTTGGAGGAAAAAAATGCTTTGGACGTAATAGAGAGCATATCAAAATCTGATATTGTGATTTCATTCTATTCCAGGGTATTTGATTTCATGAGCGTGAAGGGCATTCTTGTATCTTGCTGTTGTATGTTGTATGGTGCTCCGCTTCGCTCAAGTGCAAGGGCAATATATTTTAAAGCATGTTGATGACGATGATGATTCTGATGATGGCAATAATATAAACTTCTTTCTGTCTACGTCTACATTTACTCCATATATTTCATACATTATGTATTATGTGTAATACTATTACAGAATATACTATTATAGAAAATGTTGTACTCTCTGAATTCAGAATGCTTATAACTTGTAAGTTACAAGAGCATATAAAGTATAGATACAAAAATACCACAGAAATCAGCAAATGTTGTTCTCTCTCAAACTCTCATGGGTATCACATCTCATCACACATACACTTTAAATTTGACAGGCAAAGGAAACCGAAACTGAAACTGAAACCGGATTGCTTCATTGTTTTCCCCCTTCTTCCCTATACATACATGTACTACAATAATAATAATAATAATAGTAGTAGTAGTAATACATATATGACGTAGAAAATCATCTCAAATATCCGAGCACCTATGTATTCACAGTTCTATTTACAATTACAATTTTTCAATGCTCAGTGCTCAATTTATTCAATATAAAATATAAATAACCACTAACCAAAGAGAAATATGTGATATACGAGGAGCAAAAGTAAATACAATTGTATTTATTGAACTTCGTCACCACAGATGCTCTACATTTTTATGTGTACTACTCCATACTCAATACTCGATACTCAATATTGAATATCGAATAACAAAACAACGTACCAAAATACGAAATACAGAGCAGGGGTGAACTAGGAACTAGAAATCTGTCAAAACACAGGAATAGATCACACAGATCTACATTCTACATTCTAGATATAGAGAAAAGCTGTGAACGATCAACTCATGCTCAAATTGAAATCGAATAAAATGTGAATAAAAGTATCCTGAACTCTGAATACGTTTCTAATCCTCATTCATCTAGTATTGAATATTGAATGGGGTGTATACTAATGTATACTATACAGTGGCATGTGTGATATTTCATATTTCATAAACCTGACAATCATCAATACATATTATATTCTGTATTCTGTACCACTTTGAGCTAAATAAAAAAAATACTTGACAGTTGACAGCACCTGGCAGAGGAATAGCAATAGTAACGAGAATGAAGTTTTAAAAAAAAATGTGTTTTTACCATATATGAAGAAAATCTAAGTGCATACTTTTCAACTCTGAGTATGGTCATATCACAAAGTACTCATGTACAAAGTACAAGCTACAAGTAGATCTACATATTATAAGTACACATGTGTAATATTCATGTACGCAGCCTCAATACTGCTACTAAATACTAAATACTAACTACTAAACGTATCACATCATTTCTTACATCTTAACTCTTAACCAAACCAAACCACTAACAAGATTAACAATAGGACCAATGCAAAATGTAAAATGTAAACAATCCCATAATTATTATTATTATTTTTCTTACTGTAAAAATTTAGAACACTTTTAGGCAAAAAAATATATAAATTTGGGTCTTTTGTCTTTTGATTTTTGTGAGGGATGCATGTTGCCATTTTTATAACCAAACTTGTATTTTTATATTTTATATTCCATGTCTGGTACTTTTACACTCTACATTCTATACTTTACACGTATGTGCACTAAACACTATACACTAAGCATACAGTACAAATACTGCCATGTCTTGTACTATCAAACCTCATTTTCCTTTCTCAGAAGACAAGAGGAAGAACGAAAACATATATATATATCTTCAGGTTTCTATAGTGTACCTATGGATGAGCAATATAAAATATAATGGAGAGGTGATAGGTTATTTACCTGCATTAGTACAGTAGACTACACCTACTCAATTTGCAATTATTATATTGCACATTTATTCCTCTGTACAGAATACAAAATACAGAATATTGAACATCCTTTTTAATTTTTTGCAGTCTCAAGACGACTGCTGCCAGTCTGTTGTCTGTTGTAAAAAGTATCAGGACATTCAAACTCAAATTCAAATTGTAATTCAAAGTCAGCCGACATTCGAAATTCTTTGTCATGCACATATCGTTTGAACATGTTTGATGTTTGCTCAAAAATATTATGCTATGTTGAATGTATCATATATCATATGTCATTCGGATAAAAAATTGAAATGATGCACATGTTATTCCTCCATTTATTATGTACTACGCAGGAAGACAACTACGCCTTATTCGGGGGAAATGAAATTTTCAACCATCTAAAATCTAAATACACGTAATTCTGTACATTCTGATGTTGAATTTTGAAATCATCAAGAAATGATAAAATTACAAAATTCCTGAATAAAAATGGAGATTTACATGGACAAAAAATTTTCAATTTTCAATTTGAATGATCAAATCCCGTGTGTTTTTTGTTGCACCATCTATAACATTGATGAGTGACATTCATCAAAATCACATTTTCACATTTGGCAACTTGATATATTAATCATTAATCCTGTCAATAACTAAATTCATTTCTGGAGCGTGGCTTGCTTACTTTTCTTGTCTAGTTTTATTACTTCTTACTTATTACTACACTAGTTGTCAAATCACGCTAACGAGTTTTAAATTAGAGTTCAAAAGTCACAAGTCGTAAGTCTTTGGAAAAAAAAATTATGAATGTGTGTCTCATATTATACAATTTTTAGAAATGTCCCTATTATTTATACTTTATACTAAACGCATTAGAAACTTCTCCGTTTCTCTCATATTTTTAAAGTGAACGCATGAAGAATGAAGATTTGACATTTGACACTAGAATCTGAAATCAAATACCAATTTTTAAAAAAACTATGTTGTCTATTTTAAAACTAGTATTTATTTTAAATTTTTGATCCTCCTTAACATCCAAACTATCTCGTTTGAAATCTAAAACAACAATTAAGTAAAAAAAGAGAACGCAATTATTGTATTATGATATCAATTATGCAGTGGAAGCTGGAATCAAATGCAACTTGTAGGATAAACCATTCTCCTCTACAATAAATAAAATAATAATAAATAAATGAATGAATTCGTCAAGTATAAAGTACAAGTAATTATATGCACTCTAAAAACTCATAAAGTGAATCAACATGATAATATCACTGCACATATCCCGTATCCCGTATCATATCCTATTTATCATTTATCACTGAAATATATATCCTATTCGTTATTCGTATTTTTAGTTTAATTAATACGCACCAAACCACTTACTCATCACTCTCATCATTCATCATTCATATATTATAATCTATAGTATCTAGTGTTAACGACACTCGTTTTCCTATGTAGATTATGATGAAGCTTTATATCGTATTGTATTGTTTGTTGTAGGTATATAGAATACACCGTATAATAAAATATTATACGTAGCCACACTAGTATTCAAGTGATGCATCGTTGAGACTTGAGACAGAGGTTCTCGTCATTCGTCATGCCTTGCTGTACATTCACCACATCGTTTACATGATGAGTCACTGTATTCTACATTCTGCATACATGTATAATGTATATGCAGCATACTGTACACTGTACATAATACAAAAAGCATCAAGCAATCTTATATCTCATATTATATTATTTTATATAAATGGGTTTATGTTAAACGCACATTCCTTCTTAATTCCATCATCTTCCAAACTTGAAGCTTAAATTTAGTTTAATGTTCAGAGTACTTTGGTTTTACTTTAAACTTTAATGTTTAATGTACTTTTGAAAAAACAGTAATAAGAAAATAATAAAAAATTGAGCTTAGATTTTAAATTTTAAAATTTAACATGACTGTATAATCAATATTTTACATTTCATCATAAACTTTTCTCTTCTTTTTATTTTACTAAGCTCCCAATATTTTTATTGTGAGGATGATGTCATCCTCTCAAAACATTGTAAATTCTGATAATAGAGGTTGACACTACGGAATACTGAATACAGAATATTGAAAGGAAACTGGTGAATAATGTGTAACAAACTTGTGTATTAGGTTTTATGCCTACATTATTACTTATTACATATGTAGATGACCTCATACTCATACCTCACCCCATCACACACATCTTATTGTAGAAAAATAATAGTGTTTCAAGGAATATAATAAATAATGTGGCTGTACAAACTACAAACAGGTCAAATTTCTCTTCTTTTTTGGAAGTTGCTGACGTGGACATTCATGTTACTGTATTGTGTATTGTATTTTTCTGCATACACGCTATATACCAGAATAATAATAACATGTAATAGTATAAAAAAAAATCTAAAGAATAAAGACATTTTCCTACATAAAAACTAAAAAACATGAAAGCAAGGAGTTGATGTTAATTATTATTATTATTCTGTATTATTGAACAGGAAAAAATGAACATGTTTGTCCACAGTCCACAGACATTGTATATCAAACACCAATACTACATAATATTACTTGAACATTGAACATCCTGTCAACTACCTCCTCCAGTTGAGTCTGTAATCCATAGCTTGCATGTACTATCTGTCATAATATATATGTACTAAATACATATTATATACATTATTTTTATCAGTGTATGACAAACGTCGTAATTTCCTTGAGGACAACAACAGCTACAGAGGAAAAGAAGGGAAAAGAGTGGAGTAGACTGTAGACAGTGCATCGCCTATCTATTATCGCCTATGCACTATATATTATGTATTATGTCTTATTTAAGTCAAAAAGGATTTCCCTGATGTTTAAAAGAAATAAAAAAAAACTAGCCAAACCAAACCCAACCAATAAGAGTTAAAGTTATAATAAGTATGAGTCAAGTATAATAATAATTAATTATTATTACTGTACTGGTGATTCTATACAATATACAACTATAGAAATTAGAAATGTCATGTAAAATTAACCTAACACTGACACTGCTGGATAATATTTAAAACATTGAACATTGAACATATCAAGTTAAAAATATGATGGGACTCTAACGATATTTTAATGAAGGATCAAACAAACTTGTGTACATGTTAAATTAACTATCAACTAATATTCTATATCGAGTATCAAGTATTATTAAGTAATGACGACCGACGAGGAAACCAAAAAGTAATTATTTAACTTTTAACCGTGATAACAGTTTCAATTTACTTTTAGTTATATTTACAGTAATAATAATAATATTTTGCAATGTAATATGTAATGTTTTACTTTTCTTTTACGGGCAACTAACTCTGGAAAGAGATGAGTGAGAGACGATGAACGACCTACCTAACAACAAACAGCAAACAAGTGACAGAGAAAAAAAATCTAAAATACATACAACATACAATTTCAATTTTCAATGTGTCAAGTTGACAAGCGGAAGCTTAATGACAGTTGCAAACTTAATCTTGAAAAGTATTGGACAACTGTGTATGTCGAATGTCTATTTTACATACTACATACTGTCAATACTGGAAATTGAACCTAAAATCTAAATAATAATGTCAATGACAATGACAAGGTATTTCATACATAACTTTATAAAGGATTTGTAGGACATTCAGAACATTTTACATATGAAGGAAATGCAAAAGTCCTCATTCCTCGTCAAAAGAGTATTTATATGTAAATGATAAAATTTGGAGTACAAGTAGCACAAATGAACAAATGGAACATGTATAAATCTAAATGTAAGTAGTAAGTAGATTCCTACAACATACAAACAATATACAGCAAAAACGAGGAACAGCCTGGACTATTCAAATTAAATGAGAAATTCCAAATTCCAAGGCGAAAGAGGCATGGAGAAAGATGAAAACGACAAGAAGGAACATGAAACAGATTCTAATGACTCTCTTCAACTTGAAAACATCTATAAAACACACCAACACCAACAACCAACAGTCAGTGATCACTAATGATTTCCAAGTTTCTCCTTTCTTTCGTTAACTTTTATTTCTTTTGACTAGAGACTAGAGAGAAACTAGAGAAACTAGAAATAACTAGAAAAGGACGAAATACCAATAACAAATGTTCATAAGACCAAGACTACGACGTACTTCTGAATAGGAATACGACTAAGAGGAGAGACAGTTGTTAACGACTGGAGACTCAAGTTTTTTCCAGTTTAGAAATGTTAATACTTATACCCCTTCCCTTCCTGTCAGTTGTTAAAATATGCAGACGACTTGGATTCTAAATTCTAGATTCTAGATTCTACTCTCTTACACACAATGAATTTCTTCAAACTTCAAACCAACATCTTTGAGCTTTGAAAGAGCAAAAAAAATAGAAATGTCAGATTTTTGTTCACAAAAACACAAGTCAGTCAGAATCCGTCTCAGGACCAAAAATAGTATCCTTTAAAAGGAAACATCAGGAACAGGGAGACGGAATGAAATGTAAAGTGTAAAGAGGGTGAGAAGAAAATATTATTTATGCATCTACATTGTACATACTACATATACACATGATGTATGACACTGTCTAAAGTGTATACAAATATACTTTTTTTTTTCTATGCACTTTTATACTCTGTATTTTGTATCATTCAAACTCAATTTTATAAAACTTGTTCGTATACAGTATATACTTTCTAAACTAAAATGAAATAAAATTGTATAAAATAACTGGAGAATTCAAGAAGAAACTAATCGTGTAATGTATATAGCATTATATAAGATGAAAAATCCTGTAGTATCTTTATCCATAAACCATACACTTTTACTAAAAGACTTACTACTTAAATCACTTTACATGTATGATGATAGTTAGTTGTGTATTCTGTATTCTATATATTCTCAATTCTCATACATTCTCAACATGCATTTGTATTTTTTTGTATATATATGTGTTTTCTAATTCTAACAAGAAAGAGGCAGGGAACATTGAGTACTGTGTTTTATTATTATACACCAGGAACGAGGAAAGAAGTGAGAGAGGGGGGAGATTTTTCGGAGCCTGGATAGTGCTGGAGAAGAAAATGACGTATATAATATAGAGACGTGCTTCAACTACGCATTAGGTCCTCTTTTTTTTCTCCCTTATGATAAATACAGATACAGATATATACGTAGTAAATAATAGTAAACGTATTTTACTATATCTACACATTTGTATTTTGTATTTTGTACATACATGGCTGGATGAATGGATGGATAATACACAAACAGAAAGAGCTAAAACCATCAAAAAAAGGTTGGATGAAGAAGAAGAGGAAAAACGTATTATAACCTAGCAATAATGTAACATGTACGTACTTTATGTATTCTGTATTATGTATCTCTATCTAGATAGCTTTAGTTAGTATTCTATCTATATAAATACATATGTATGTTGTACAATATATATTTGAGATGGCCGTGAAAAATGCCTTTAGCATGTTCTCAGCTTGTTTTTGGGTGCGACCATATCCACAATATATATATATTCAAAATAATTGTACAATATTACATACATGTATATTTAATATTATGTTGCATATTGTACCTTGTTCAACAACAATATAAATAATATTATAGATATGATGAGAGGCCCTTCATTATAGTTCATAGTTCATAATGTACCTTACTAATTTTAACATTTACTATTTTTTAAATACACGTTACAAAAGCTGTATCATTATGTAAAACAGATCCTCTATTTTTATAAATATTATTAATATTATTCATTTCCTTGTTAATCTCTTAAATTTTCGTTAGTAAAAAATATCCTTATTTGATGAATAATCCAAACCAAATCAATCCAAAACAAGATGCATCTTTTACAATTAAAAATTATAAAAAATACATGCAACAATTGCAAACCCTAATAAATAATAATTCACAGATCAAACATCCCACTAATTCACAATATTTATACAAACTGTCATTTTATGAAATGTCACTTTATGAACTCTTTCACAAAATATAAATGATTGAGAAATCTATCTTTTAAACTATATGAAATTTTAATAATAATTATTATTATTAAGTTTTATGATATTTTTGAACACCATTGTATTTATTTTAAATACTAACACTTTGATAAAGAAATGACAGTTAACATCTATCTAAAAAAACTGAATTCCCTCTAAATATTTCAAAAATTCTATTTAACAAAATGTAAATTGTTAGTTAATGATTACAACTTGCACACTACTAGCTATAAACTTAATACGATAAGATAATCAATGTATTATTCTTTTTACTTACCGTTGAGTTTGCTGTTAGTTTCCGACTTTAATCAAGAATAAACGACGAGAGGAAATGACAAAATGTCAATGAATCCGGCAAAAATTCTGTAAAAGTAACAGTAGAGAAAAAAAAACAGGAATGACTTCACTTTATTATTCTTTATTTTTAAAAAAAACGAACAAGAGAAAAATAACTTGTAAATATATAAATATTATTATAAAAACACTGAACAAATAACAAATAGTAAATAATAATAATATAATGACAATAATATTGTATATTATTGTTGAATTAACTCACATAAAATAAAACTTTGTAAACTTTGTAAAGTGCTGTTAGCTGTTGTGTGGAGTGGTGGAACTTTTAGACTGAGCGTTGTGAGAATTGAGGGGTGGAAAAATGAATGCTTGACAGAACTGTTTGCTATAATGATAATAATGATAATGATAGAATGCCAGAGTGCGTTCATACAAAATACAAATAGATAGTAGATGGATGGATATTAATCTAAACGTAAGTACTTATATATTGTAAGCTGTATAAAAAACGTATTACATATTATTATTATTAGGTATATTTCTCTGTGCATATGCATTATAAATTATAAACACTAGAGAATGACCCCTTGACATTTTGCACAAAACCCTCTTGAACAATATCCGATATGTGTTTTAACCATTATTCATTATTTCTTGATAGACAAAGTAGGAAGTGCACTATATCTATTAGGATTTTGTATATCTACTATCTACTATAGTATCTATAATCTATACATCCAGAATTCAATAAAATTTTAAAATAAATTCATGCATGTACTGTGTACTGTTATACTGTATAAACAAATGACTGTAAAATTCCAATATATAGATGACAAAATGACAGTTTTCCCTCTAAATATATATTAAAAGTAAAGGAGCTTATAATAATATTACGTGTTTTATTTGTATATATAGGAAAGTCAGTATAGGAAAAAGTATTCGTCATGTCATGATATTTTTTTATTAGTCATTCTTTTACCCGTCAGCTAAAAAAACTTGCTCCCATTATACTTTATACGCATAGTTTATGTAGTAAGTATTGTGCAAATGGTAAATGTAGCGTTTAAAGAATGTACACTGTACAAACATTTTGTTAATTATTTAATACGCAGTAATAAATAAAGTAGAAAATTCTGACATTCACCTCATACGTCATTCTTTTTTAATTCCAAAAGTTGAGTTCAATATTCAATCCTCAATACTCAATACATAATACATCATACTTTGATTGATGAATCAGAATTATTAGAGCTCTGATATATATATTTTTTTTGATTTCCCAATATAATCTATAAGTACCTATAATGAAATTTATTACACGTTAAACATCAACACTGAACACTCTACATAGGAGCAATCTATGGAAAATTTAAGTACTGAAAAACTATTTTAGAGTTTAGAGCTCCTTAAAATTTATAACGTAGACTCTAAATCCTAAATCAATAAAGTAGCAGAGAGAGACTACGTTTTAAGTTTGTTGTTTTTGGATTTAATGGATATTTAATTTTTATAAATAAGTATTTATGGACACCGCTATGATTTTTGTTTACATATATGTAGAAACGGTGGAGATTGTTTTTATCGGTTAAGTATCTGCGTTGACAATGTCACAATTCATCATATAACTGATGTGTGTATTTTGAGTTTGCGTTCAATGTTCAATGAGAGTGAGCAAATGTAATAATTATATGGACATTGTACATTGTAGTTTTTTATCTTTGTTTTGTTTCTGCATCTGTTTATATACTTTATACATCGTCACCACCATGAATAAAAAATAAATTACAAATTATGTAACGATATGTAATCATAGACTCTAAAATTTTCCATGTATTATTTCGAGACCATTTTATGAATTTTATTCGGATTAAACTTTTTATTCAAAATTCCATAAAATAGTTTCTCCAGAAAAATTTTAACTGTTTTCAGTACCCGGCCCCATTAAACAGCATTATATGTATTTTACCTTTTATCACTCTGTCCTCTTAACAGAGCATCCGGAATAAAATAAAATAAAATTTACTTTTATTTTATTTTTTGATTTGAATTACTTTGCTTTCCTTCTCTACCTTAGACTTTAGCTCATTGTTTTGTTCTCCTGTTCTAATAAAAAATCTGAATGCATAATGCAATGAGATTTTTGCATGCATTGAAATTTGAAATGCTTCATGTCATTTTGTATTCTTGTTTTTTAAGTATTTGTTCTTTGTTCTTGTGCTCGTGTCTCGTGCACATTGTACATTAACAAAATACAGAGAACAGAGAATATTTCTGCACTTTTCTTGTACGTGTCTTCAAATAAACTGTTTTTTATCATTTATGTACGGCCCGGAAACTGGAATAATTTAATAATGTACAACGGAATTTAGATAGATTTGTGTATTATGTATTTCAATATACATATTACATATAGTATACATCATGTATAATATACGGAAACCCTAACAGGAAAGGAAATTCTAAGCACGATTTTACAATGAATATTTCTCTCCCTTCTACCCACTGGATTTTTTAATATGCATTTACAACATGTAAACTTTTTCTATCCTCTATAATTTTTGCACTATTTATCTTGAGTGTAGAAAATTGTATTAGGAGGGATAAAATAATAAAAAATGGAACTATATTGAAGTATTATGTACAATGTTGTACAACAATAAAATATTATAGTGAGAAGTGAGAACAACACGCCTGGACTTCAAGATTCGTTTTTAACACACACGCCTTTCCTCTCTAGTCTCTAGTCTCATGTATGAATTAATAATTAATAAATTAAAACCCCTTGACTAAATGTGCAGGCACTTCACCATTATTCTCGCTCTCATAATATAAACTACTATATATTATATTCGTTGTGATTCAAAATTCAAAAGTAAACAAACTCTCAAAGCATATAAAGCATAATAATATAATTATTAATTAGTAGTGTTATTGAGCGAGGATAAACAAAACTCCTCTCTGGATCATGATGATGACGATGATTCTGATGCCACAGAATACCTACAGAGTTTTTGTATGTGTGCTCACATTTTCATAGTATTTTATAGTGTTTTTGTAAGAGTTATACCATCAAAAAAGTTAATCCTGTTATTGTCTTTGTTTTTGTAAGAATTATAACATTTGTGGTCATACGAAAGATATAAAAAATGAAAAATACATAACATAGAAGACATGTAGATCAAAACGAGATTTTAAAAAGGTTAAGCTTTAAACTTAGACTATACTTTCTGTAATATGTAATAGATTATTCATTTGTGCATTTATTTATTTACACTGTACTACACGGATGATAATATTATTACTTATTACTTCTTATTGCATAGTGTGCAATGCATGCAGTTATCTAACCTTTGAGCTTTTGAGCTTGTATGAAGTATATGAAATATGAATGAAAACCCCCGAAGAATTCAAAATACATGAGAATATATTAAAAGTCTCAAGTCAAGATACTGAAGATTCAAGATTCAAAATGTAGCATCAATCTGTATTACAGTCGAAGCAAAAAGCAAAGGCTTATTTAGTTCCTATAGTTGTTACCATTGTGTGAAATAAGAATAATTTAAGACTTTTCATATATAAATCTCGTGCTTTACTCGTACTCGTAATTTCCTTTGTATTTCTTATTATTAAATCATCATCATCATCATGCATGAAACACGAAACATGAGAATCATATTGTACCAAATACCAAATACCAAAAGCCTAGACCTAGACCCGAGACTTACGGACAGATTTATTATATTTCTTCTCAGAGTGTTGTATGGTTTTGTTTCGGCTTTCGGTTTAGTTGCGTTATAAAAGTAAAACCGCATTTTCTCAGGTTCATCAAGCTCATCAACTTGATTATAATGGAAAAATAGACCACATTTTTAATCATTCTCTACATTCTACATACATAGAATACCTTTAGACTTTGAATTTTTGAGCCTACTTGATTTGTGTAAAGTGTAAATTATAAACTGTAAAAGGTTCCATAATTTCAAACAATGGCAAAATTTTCTCACAATCCGCTTTACCCTTTTCACCTTTCAGCTTTTGTCAACAGTCAACAAACAACTGACTTTTATTGGTATATTACAAAATCCAAAAAAACAAAATCAAATAAATATTCCAAGAGTGCTTATCGGTTTCATCATCAGCTAGTAAAATGACAAATATGTATGACTAGTTCCTCTGAAAAACAAAAGTAGTTCTGTGTAATACAAGATACAAGGAATAAGATAAAAGATACAATAATACAAAAAGAATATGGAAAACGGACAACGGACAAAAGACAGCAGTTCTCAATTAGAAAACTGTTGGGAATGGCGAATGGTGAACCTTATCAAAACATGAGATTCTTATACAAATATCAAATATCGTACAAAAAATACCTACACAACTACACGTAATACGTATTACGTATGTACAATAAAATTGAATGACAAAGAGTCTCTCTCTCTCTCTCTTTCTGTATTTCTCTTATTCTAACGAGACACGAGACAGCTAATAATTATGTATAATGTCTAATGTACTCGGAATGAGCCACACAACTACAAAATACTAAATAGTACAACTGCAGAAATGAAAAATAAACTATTAGGAAAAATTTTGCCAGCTGCACATTGGCATTGTGAATCATGAATCATGAATTGTAAACTGTGAATATATATTCGTATTCGTAATACGAATTTCATACATGTATGTATGTGGAACGTAGTAAAGAAGTTGTAGGAAAAAAAAGTTTTCCCTCGGCAAGCAGAGCAAAGCCAAAGCCAGGACAAGCTAAGCCAAGTCAGTAACTGACTTGTGAGTAAGTGAGTGAGTGAGTGAGTGAGTGAAGAGGCAGATGAGTCATCAGATAAATTTTGACCACATTTGGAATCCCCTTCAGTCATTCCATTCTACTATTCTACTATTTAGTTTGTTATACTTGGAATAAAATAATGTACAGTAAAAGCCGTACATGTGTACATTGTACATCGAGAGTTGAATCATACACCATAGTCTGTGCATTGTACACTCATAATACAAAATACATCCACATTCCTTATATAAATACAAGATACAAGACAAGTCTCCTGAAATCTTTTCACTGTCTATCTCGCTCAACATCCTACACCATCAAATAGCAAATATCAAATATGCACACAACACAAAACGTTGAACGTTGAATGATCTCCACTTGAGATGGTGACTAGACGTTATATGTATCACATACAGCATACAGTACACAGTGTAAAATGAAGAATGAAAATCGAATGTCATAATACACAATACACAATGCAATTTAATGTAATATACTCGTCCGCAAAGTAGAATACAATGTAGCTACGAGACAGTGACAGTTTACTGTGATGACTATTTACTATTTACTACTACACATTCATGTGCACTGTGCACTGTGAACAGTGAACAGTGAAGATGTTTGTAGTTTGTGAATGCAGATACTAGATATTAGATACTAGTACATATTTGTTCAATTCTCTTCTAGTCCCAAGTTCCAAGCCAAGTGCAATTCAAACCCAAGGCAATATCCGCAATTTCTTAAAGCAATAGTGAGTAGTGAGTGTAGGAATAGCAATAAACCAAGTTCGTCGTTCGTCGGTCTATCTATATAAGATATAAGATAGAAGCCTTTTATTTGGTATTTAATAGAGAATAGAGAGTGGAGAGTGTGGTGAATTTATAGCTGTGTGGATTCAGTATTCATTACTAAATAAATATATTTATAGTCTACAATAAGTCTACAGGAATAACATGGAGTGAAAACTGAAATGCACAATGCACACTCTGCCTGTTTGTATTATACAATATCATGTGCTTGTTTTTTCAATGATGATTCTCTAGACTCCATTCTGCAGGCATGAGGCTTGAAGATATTTAGATTTCAAATAGATATTTTGTCAGAGTGGAGATTGGAGATGCAGTAGGAGCAATAAAATAATAAGTTGGAGTTGGAATAACACAGCAGCATCCCTCATCTCTCATATTCTTCTACAGTCTACAGTCTACAGCCTCCAATCTCCCATCTGAACAAGACTCTGATGAATGACGAATGACGAACGAATAACGAATTGAAAATAAGCATGGATAATTTACCCATTGCACACTCCACACTCCACACACAATCAAAATATCGTGGATAAAAGCTCAAAATTCAAAGCTCAAAACTCGAAGAGCATTTACAATTTACACAATGAAATCCTTTATATTTTGAGATATTTTTAAGCTGAAGATATGAAACAAGCTAAACTATAAATAAGCATCGTGACTTCAACATTTTCAAAGTTGGTGTTACATTTTGATAATTTTTGAAAAAAATGTTTCCTGTTTTCGAGCATCAAAAGTTTCCGAATTTAAAATTCTTCATCCCCTTATGAAGTTGAGCACCACCTGGTAAAATTTTGGTAAACGGATAAATACTGACGGCTAAACTTTTAGTTTGGAATTTGTAGTGAGGGGCCATCGAACCTTTTGTCATTATTCATTATCAATACAACGATACAGCGATACATTGATAAGCATCCATTGATGTAAAAAATAAAAACATGCCTACCATCATTCGCCTTGTACAGAGTACAGAAATATTGGCCGTTCAACCACTGCTTCTATTTTCTATATTCTATTCCATTTTCCTTTTCTATTCTCTGTTCATCCCATGTTGTTATAATCATCAAAAGATGTGTCGTGATATGATCTCCGGCACGAGAAGCCGAGAGGACAGCTAAAAGCTAAAAGGAACTTGATAGATGCCATGCCGCCTTCAATGTTCAATGTGTACTGACTATTTCAATTTTCCAATTTTCAATCCGTATGATAACAACAATAACAAAATGTTGATGTACATGTGTACTGTTGTACTGTTTACTGCAAATTATGTATTAGAAATATCTTTTTAATCTAATGGGAATAATTTTAGGTTGAAGTTTTTATACATTTTCATCATTAAAAGTTATCAAGTTTTTAGCCGTTACATTATTCGCTATTGAAAATTGAAAATAATTGTTGTCTGTTCATACTTCTCAAATTATTACATATTATGATACTTGTAATTTTTTCAAGTATAAAAATCAAAATGAGAGTGTTTGCATTTTGTACACCATTTTTTAATGGTGCCTTGAAATATTTTACAGATGTATTTTCTGTGGGAAAATTCCAATTGTAGGTGAAAGCAGCAGATTTTAGATTGTAGATCTGTCACAACAAAGAATCTACAATCCACAAAGTGCAAAGTACATGAGAAACAGAAAACGAAAAAGAGACAGCTCACTCGCACTGAAGAGAAGGTGAAAGGGAAAGTGAAAGCAGAAGCAAAAGCAAATCCATCCGACACCTTTCTCACAAACTCTAGAGCTCTAGACGGTAGATTCTAGATTTCAAGATTTGAGTTGAGTTGTGAAGAATTTTGAAGGAACAGATGGAGAAAGCTCAAAGTGTCCAAAAAAATAGCGTAGAGTGACGTTTTCATAATACCATCTCATTTATTACCTTGTCAGAAGCGCAATCTTTCCATATTTCCACATTATGTACTATGATGTATTATACTTTATACTATAAACTGTAATATACTTGTGAAAGTCTCAATTCTCAATTCTCAATGTCATCGTAGTGAAAAATACCGGCGTACAATGCACAATGCAGAATATAATACATGTTTCCACCATGATAACCAAAAATTTCACAGAATGTAGAATTTTGTCTAAATTTAGATTCAGAGGATAGTAAAAAATATCATATCATATGACATAAGAAATAAGACATTCTAAATATATTACATTATACGACAAAAGACAAAACGCCACGTTGAGGATTCAAGATGATGGAACGAAAAAAAAAAAAAGGGTAAAGTTGAGATGGTGAGTTTTAGACCTTTTGTATATATTCTAGAATTCTAGTGTAACATAAATGCATTATGTCCTGTGTCTTGTGCCTTGTGCATCTAGTATGTAGTTCATTCATCTTCTTTGTCCATTGTTCATTTTACTGTGCTGACAATGCGGAATGCGGATGACAATGTAAACTTTTGGGAGAAAATAAGCCAATTCTGATACATAATACATACATTACATAATTTGATTTACTGACAGTGATAAATTATCATTTTTAATACAGTTTAAAGTTAAACTTGTGTTCGTCGTTCTGAGTTCTGATATTCTTTCCTTTTGACTTTTGATGTCTTGCAATTTTCCAGAAAACTATGAAATTCAAGAGTCAACAAGAGTCAAAAAGGAATTGAAAAGGGAAATGTAAATTATTGATAATAAATAATAATTATTATTATTTATTATTGTATTTTGTCCAATACAACTCAAAATAATAATGTTTAGCCACAAAGCACAAAAAATAATATTTTCAGTAAATAACTTTAAGGAAAATTCAAGTTAAAACTGTTTTGAAGCTTCCAGTTTCAATTTCAAGCACCATATCAAAATACTGTGTAAAAATAATATTGGAGGAAAAGTAAACGTGTAGCTCTAAAAACCACAATAAAATGTATTACATAAATTTTGTACATACTACATATACAATATACAATTTCAGCTGCATCATACTTATTTCCTTTAATCTAATTCAAAATTTCAGCTGGTGGGTTGTAACGGGACTTTGTAGCCTATCAAATACGGCTCAACATTAAAGTTAGAATTAGAGCGAAAACCATGCTCAAAAATATACACATGAGAATCACCACATGCCAATTTTTTCTTTGTTTTACTATGCTATGCAAATTCAAATACTATACAGTTTAACGTTAACATTTAACACTAGAGTTTTATAATATCATGTCATGGTGTTTAATGCTTAATGTTTAGTATTTAGTACAAGCTCTTAGATGCGTTATTTATAATGTATAAATTGTCCGTATAATATACATAACACATAACTAAATGTCTTTGCTCTGTTTATGCAAAAACAAGGCACAAAATACATGTACATTTAAATATGACCGTGACGATTGTATGCAGAATGCAGAGTAGGAATTTAGTATATCATTTTGAAAAATGAGTGAAACGTGTAAATTGTAAATGCCTGCAGTGTATAGTGTATAGTGCAAAATATACAGTCGCTGTCATCACTAAATACTAAATAATGCTAAATACAAAATACACCATTTTAAAATGTAAAACATTTTCATTCTTTTACATGGCTCTTGGCTCTTGGCTTTCAGCCCCGTTTCACTCAACAGTCAACATACATGTGCAAAAATTAACCAAAAAAAATAGGTTTATACCATGATTTTGCAGTTTCTACGAGTACACAGTATTTGTCTTCAACGCCGTAAAAATAAAGTGAGACGGTTTATGTAGAATGTCTTCAAATTTCATATAATGAAATATTGCATGAAAGGTGTTAAATGTTATGCGCTTTTTCTAAAGGTATGAAATTTTCAGCCGTTGAGAGTTGAGAAAATGCTGAATAAAATCTACTGAAAAAATAGGAAATCAATAAAAACGATAGTATTTTGACTTTTGACTCATCGAAAATTTTATGTAAAATCTAAAATGTTTACTTGTGGTTGACTTTTTAGAATTGAAATTTGAATCATTCGTCCAAAAACTGGACATGACATGACTGCAATTTCATATTGAATGTTTAATGTGTTGAGTGTTGAGTATTTAGTGGTTAATATTTGTAATTGGCTGTGATTATGAGTTATGAATTAATTCGATTTTGAGCTTTCATCATTTCATTCATTTATGATATTATCATTATTCAGAATGAGCTCATTTCCATTTAATTTTATCACAGCAATTTTGCAAGCTAAAAACGTTTCATGTTTTATAATGCTTTACACTACTTTTGGATTTTGGACATGTTTTAACATTTAACTGTAAACAAATTTCCACAGGAGAGGAAAGCTAAACTAATATTTGAGTGGGATATGATATTGTCTACAAATATTATCATGTGATGCTTTTTTACTTTTTTGAAACAGAGGTACAACTATTTTGTACATATTCTGAAAATGGTGAATGAGCGATGAGGAAGTTGTTATAAAAATCAGAAACAGTTGAAGCCAGAAGCTCTCTTTGTCTCTTGTTCATCGGTAATCGGGAGTCCACATGATGTTTGCATTAGCATTTAAAGCTGAATATTTGAATGACAATAACAACTAACAACACATTTGACATTTGCTTACGTGTAAATTGTACATTGTACATATATGAGATATGATGAGGAACCCTCTGATAAAAATGAGATAGATAGAGAAATGACATCATTTCAAGTTCAAAGTTATAATAGAACAAAAAGTTTAAGCACGTACCTATATAAAAAATAAAAATAATAATGCATATAACATTTCATATGTTTTATGCTTTATGTCATAATAATTACTATTGCTGTAGACAGTAGAATTAGTTGCAAAGTGTAATTTTGACCTTGTCACTTTGTGGCTTCTGGCTTTTTTGGCCCCTCGTCATAAAATGTAAAACTCATGCTGTTTATGAGCATTTCACATTATTACATAATATGAATTTAATATGAGGTTCATTTACCCGAAAAACGTCACTATAAACGAGTAACTGGAAAACAAGTAGTACTTATTACTCATTACTCGTTTAGCATTAAACAAAATCATTAGATAATAAATGGTCATTCGTCATACATCGCATAATAATTCACATCAAAATACTAATTTTCATCCTGATTTTTCTTTTTCCATTTTAGATATTTCATACCAACTTTTGCTTCTTTTTCGGCTCCAACAAAGTAAATAAAAAATAAGTATTATGTACTGTCAATAGTAGCAAATTTTAAATCATAAACAGTAAACAGCTTATCAAATTTCATAGGAAGTGAAATCAAAAAAATAATAAAAGGTTCAAATATTTAACATGGCCACGGAATACAGATAAATGAATTACAATACGTAAATCGCAAATACAAAAAAACTAAACACTTGAAACATTATTGAATGTCACACCGCACATTTCATATCTCATACAAACTACAAACACAAACGTACATTGTAAATGGTAAATTGTAAATGGCACCTTGAACTCTATAGCAAATAGCAAATATCAAAGAGTGAATGGGAAATGGAAAATAAGAAATAAGCCTACGTAAATATTTCGTACCTACGTCCTTTTTAAGCCAACTTTTCAGACTTCATACTAGGTTTTTTTTGTGGACGCCCGTACATAAAACATAAAACAGGATTTAAAAAATTAAATTAATTGACAGTGACAGAATCCCAAGCCACAGCTGAGAAAATCTAGAGATTTAGAATTTAGAGAAATGCATAATACACATGAAATATAAACCTCTTTATTTATTTATTAGGTGTACAATGTACATTGTACAATATTTAATCTTATATACCTCAATACTCCATACTCCAAACTTCATAGTTCATAGCCAATACTCAATATGGAGGGATAAAAACACTCCAAATTTGGTACAAGAATCAATTAATGTCTTTCATAATTTGTCTTATTGAACACACTCTACACTCTACCGATTTATTTTTCCTCCCTGTCATTTAAGATTTGGGATTTGGATCGACGTTCTCTGTTTTCTGTTCTCAATTTCTGTAATTTAAATTACAAGGGAAAAGAATAAAGTAGCCCATCGACTTGTCAAAGCTCAAATCTCAAAACTCAAAACTCACCTAAGGAGATGAGATAAGTTAATTATTGATTCTTTTTTGCAGTAGAGCACAAGTTTTCTGTTTTCTGTAAGTATATTTATAAATTGTGCATTTTAATATTTTAACATGAACATGATACAGATTTTAATTTGGTAACAATAATTATTTTTCTGAATTCTGATAATTATCCAGTCTGAAGTCAGACCAGAAATTCGTTTTCTAGCATTAGCATTTTTATGTAGCCATCAGCTGCATCTTTAAAATCACCCATATATCACTCAATATCGAATTATTGACAGTTGTACTAAAATACGTACGATTGCTTGTATTGATCTCTGCTTGTACTATGAAATTTAAAAGAATTAAAAATTAATTAGCTATTATGAACAATGTACAATGCGAATGATACAAAATACAAAATACGGAGTAAATGAAAAATAAATAATTTTTTTACTTGCAGAGCTTTAAGTGTAAAGAATGAAGATATTTCCATTTTCCATAAGAGGAATGACATTTGTTGTGTACTACTCTTTGAAAACACTATTGTTGACACAAAATACAAAATACACAACCAAATTCCAAGATCTAGTTCAGGAATTTATTTTGTGAAGAGATGGTTCCTTGTTCGTTGTTCTTGTCATTGACGTTGTTCAACTTTTGTGCATGTTCAAAGTTCAAAATGCAAAGTGGTTGATGGTTGGTCATCAGATTGAATTGTTGGATTGCATACTCAACTGACTGATGAATGATGATGTCTTTCATTTCATTAACGAGATTACACAGTACACAGTACACAGGGAAAAGGAAAGAAAATGCAGAATGTAGAGATTAAATTGCCCGCAATGTGCTTTTTGCTTTTTCCTCTTGTTGGTTGTTGGTATGATGTGCAAAGTGCAGTTTGAGCAGTTTGAAGTATCGTAATCAGTAAATAATCACTGCACACGACGAATTTGGACTTGGGAGAGAAACACGGACGATGTTGATTGTTCAGTTGAAAGTTGAACCCATCAATATTCTCAATCCTCAATCCTCACAATAATAACAGGAACAACAATAATCATCACAAGTATCAAGAATCAAGAATCATGATAATGATAATGATAATCATAACCAAACCATAATAATAATGATAATGATTCCGTATCATGACCATCCATCCTGAAAAAGTTATCATCCTCAACTCTCAATCCTCATACCATATTTAGCACAAATTTTACCGACACAAAACAACACGAACTTTGAACATTCTTCTCTTCTTCCTTCTCCTTCTCCTTCTTTTTCTTCTAGTTTCTGTTTCTCGTTTAAATTGGAAATTGGAGCCTTACAGAAACGGACAAGCGATTAAATAAACCACAAGCACACGCACAGAACAAGAAAAAAAGAGGAAAAGAGCACTCAGCAGGATGCCAAAAGTTGGAAGAGATTAATGATTGAAGTATTTTAAGAGACTGGAGGCTAGATCATGAAATTTTTATGCATTTTTATCATTAACATAAATACTGTATTATGTATTATGCACATAAATGTTTGTAGTTTTTTTGTAGTATTCAAAACTCATAGTCACAGTAAATACTGAGCACTGAACCTATTTTACTCATCCTCTTTACACTTTAAACCATGAATAAGATTCAAAAGATTCAAGATTCAAGACGCTTATTCTTGAAAACAGGAACAACTTTTCCGCTATTAAAAAGATAAAGAAAAACAAGGATGATTTATCTTTTGTATTAAAATACATAATGTTTATTTATTTTAAAGAATGTAAGTCCAAGTTTAATGCTAAAAAATACTCCTGAGCTTCGAAAAATATACCACAAATAAAAACATTTGCCCAATATCAATTTTGAGTTCAATCCGTAAAAAATACCACATGGAATAAAATATAAAATATAATTTGTGTATTGAATGTTGAATTCTACATCTCAAGTTCTCTACTCAACTGCTGACTTTAATTCTTGTTTTAGATTTAGAATAGACTCAAAATTACTATAAAAAAATGAATTACTTGAAACTTGAAAAATAAACTTTTATAGCTTGCATTTTGAATTATATTACCAATTTTTATGCATCCAGGCATTTTTACCATATTTTTATACGAAATGAAATGATACACAAAATGCATCAATTACGAAATATGAAAAAAGGTAAGAAAAGTCACGTACCCAATAAACTCATTGACGACTGGAAACATTTCTAGAAAATGAATACTCAAAACTCAAAGTAATTTTGTTTTACTGTATTTGTATATTTTATGTCATTTCAACTTGAATTTTGTGACGGAGTAAAAAAAGCTACAAAATATTATACCGTAAAAGAAGCTGTTCAAAAATATTCTAAATTCTAAACAGAATACAAAGTATAATTCGTTATGGCTCAAATATAAAAAAAAGATTGAAAAGATACGTTATATTTTTCATTTCATACAAAGTACAAAATCCAAAACATAAAATGTAACATTGAATATTCAGTCCAAACTCCAAAGTAAAGAAAGTAGAGCTGGAAACTGGAACATGAAAAGTGTATTTAGTACTTAGTATTTTCTGTGAATGATCAGAACGATCATCGGCGTCTCAGCTGGAACTGGAACTGAAACTGGAACTGGAATAGAACAAAGGAAAGAGAAAGTTGAAGGTAGACAAAAGACATCTGTCCTGAGGACAGAGCAAACACCGCATCAGTGCAGAAATCCTCAAAGCCATCTTTGTTCACCTTGGCGCATTTCAAAGCCTCAACGGTTTCTAAATTTTTACACTCGTAACTTGTAACGTTTGTAAAGTTTCCGTCTCAACTCGCCTCTCTTTTCTCTTCACAATCCACAATGAAATAGTCAACACAATCTTTTTCATTTTTCATTCAAAATTATGATGAAACCTGAAAATATCCATATTTCGTATTTTTGTTTCTGTTTCTGAAGCTTTGAAAAACAACATCTAAAATACATTTTGTCTAAAATACAAATCAAATAGAATTGATACTACTCTGCTTTTGACTTTGGCATTCACATGAGCGATTGTAGATGGAGAGAGGTTCATCAACTAGAAACTTGCAAATGGTATAAAATTGGCGGAATGAAAATGCAAAGGTTTGTAGGACTCGTTTAGTTTGGTTTGGGGTTTGGATTATACATTCACTATAGTATTTCCTATGATGCATGTAAATTTACAACTCAATCCTCATTCCTCATATCTCCTACATTCTGCGTGCAGTACAGAGTATAGTAATATTTTGACTCTATTTTTCTGGGATGAAAAAAGAGGATCATTCCAAATACAAATAGACACAAGTGAGCTGAATTGAACTGTGCGTGTACAGAGTACAAGCATATATTTATATTTATATCATGATACACATTTTACTAGATACGAGATAGTTGATGAAAGGAAAGAGAGAAAGAGAGAGAGAGGAGTTCCGTGTTGTTGTTATGAAGAGTATTCTGTATGTAGCGCGTATGTACTATGTACTATGTACGGACATGCTGTTTAAGCTGGGACGGGGTCATCGTCACTACACACAAACATTCGCTCGCTCACTCACTCATTCAATGAAGACAGAAGACAGTGTGTGGTGTTCAGTGTGTATCGAGTATTGAGAATACTTGTGCTTTGTGCTTATGCATTTTGTATGTGTCACAAATCTAGGCTACTCTGGAATGGAAGGAATAGCGGTTGTCCTATTTTTGCAAAAGGATTCTTCTTTTTCTCCCTCTGTGTACTACAATCTACAATATACAGAGTAAAGCGTACATACTCTCTCTCTTTCTCTCTCTCTCTCTGTGTACAGTGTGCCTGTATCAATATCATTACATACATGTTACTTTACATTATATTACATTACATTACATTGAATTATATTGCATACAGCATACAAAATACAAACTACAGTCTACAGACGAGAGACGATTCAAATTATTTTTTCCCCTTTTGGCCTACTCTCTCTCTTTCTCATCTCCTTTTCTGTCTTTACTACAGTACTAGTACTACAGATATATCAAGTATAGTTAATATAGTTAATATAGTTGGTATAGAGTATAGAGTGGCCTCAAAAAATTGACGAGGACTGAGAACAGTCCAAACGGCAGCAACACACCACTCATCCCTTCTTCAGTATCAAAATATTACATTATATTCTACGAGTATTTGTCTCTCATTAGTACAGGAATGGAAGACTGTAGACTGTGGAGTATTGAGAATTGAGTATGTGGTGTGTATTTTAGTGTAGCTGTGCTGTACTGTGTGTGTCTCTGCCTTGTGCCTTGTCTCTCATTTTAATTGCCTTGGCTTGACTTGACTTGACTTGACCGGACCGGATCGGATTCAAAGTGAAACTGAAACCGAAAACGAAATCCAATCGACCTTCTTCTTCTTTTCCTTATTCTTCTTGTACATCTTCGCCTTTCTAATTGAGACATTTTATTTTCCATAAAAGTTCACATTTCAATCTTTCAAGATTCTTCTAATTACACTCAAAAACTCGACTTTTTATACATAGGATTTTTCTACAATTTTCCACGTACTCGCAAACAATTAATAGTGAAAATATTAATTTTTATTCGCATTCGTCGTCGTCGTAATTTTATTTATAATCGTGATAGTATATAGAAAATTCGCAAAGGAAATCGAATGTGTATGTGATCGGATTCGGATTCCACCACCAACCAGTCCTAATTGTGTTCAATAGTGTATACTTTTGATAATTGATATTTGATAGTATCAACTTTTACTGCCAGTGCCCAGTGACAAATAACCAGTCCGAGGAAAAGATTGTGATAGTGAATCAACATTCATCATTTCAACATTTCAACATTTCAACAATCAAAACGTTGAAAGTGTATTATTCTTAAAATTACCAGTTACAACTACAAACTTCAACTGCCTTCAAATTTAATATAAGAATATAAAAGATAAAATTAAGTTACATTGCACAAAATCCTTGAGGATCTCAAAGTCTCGTGATTTTGATATCGGATTTCTATTTGGATTTGGAATAAAATATCATTGTCATCTTCATCATTAGCCGTGATCTCTTATTGGGTAATTTTTCATCTATTGTCAACTATTTTTTTATATTTTTACATCACAAATAAAAAGTATTGTGCATTATAAATTTAAATTATTGTAATTGTAGATAGTGATTTAGATTTAGCCGGTGGAATTTCATTTTATGTTATTGTCATTTTCATTTTTAGAGTGTAAGTAAAAATTATGGAGCATGATTCTTACCTTTGTTTTTGATTTATTACAAAGTATAATTATATTGATGAAATGATAAACCCTAAATGCTAAATGCTAAATTTTAAACGCATGTATGCTGTAAATAGTAAAAAAGTGAAGCATGAAATGTATAATATATTTTGTATGTGGGCTCAGAGTATTTGATGGAAAAGTATACTTCCAAGTTCCAAAACAGTGACACACGTGCCAGCCAAAATAAGTTGGTGAACTGATATGACGTTGTGTTGTGTGTTGTGTGTACTCTGTATGTTTTTAACTGGCACACAACACACAAACACTATCCACATATTCCCAATTCTAAACACTAAAAACACACTGCATGTTTTTCGCCAACTTACGATATTTCTTTCTCGTATGCTGAATCGCGTATCGTGTATGCTGTCAGTTCTCTGCTCTCCAGCATGCCTTTTTTTTACTACGTTACACAATCATACTACAAACTACAAACTACACACTACATTTCATATTTTATCAGTGTGAATTTTTATCATGCGTCATGTGCTTTGGGCTTTGAACAAGAAGAAGAAGGAGCAATCAAACCTCCCAAGTCTTAATATTGAATATAATATTCTTATGAATTATGAATTTTTATAAGGCGGATTTACGCTTTACGCATGTTTTACGCATTACATTTTATATAAAAATGTGTAAATGTTTATAACAGTTTAGATTTTGATTATGTAAGACGTCAATAACCAATACTCAATACCTTGTGGAAAATTAATCTAGAATTATAAGTTAGGGGACTCTGGAAAATGTCATGTCATTTGTCAGTTGTAGTCGCAATAATATTCGTTAATAGTTTGAACTATTGTGACTCGTGGATTTTGGATTATGACTTTTAACTTTAGACTTTTGACTGTTGGCTGTTGGCAAATTATGACTAAATATACATTCAAATTCACAATAATCCATTTTCCTTTGTCGTTCATGTAGAATTTAGAATGTAGAGTGAAGACAATACAAGACAATATAAGACAATGGAAGTGACAACAATACAGATAGGTATAACAATAGACTATAGTCAATAGTCATATCATATCTGTGTCACATCCCTCCTCTAAATAAA